>JABCPV010000193.1:0-82199 GCA_016584345.1 Suillus ampliporus
TATTAACACCCATCAGAAGCACCCGGGTCCGTTCCCCGCACTACATCATCCATCCATCTAAAGTCCACGGCCGCGCGTCCGCGGTCCGTTGGTCCATCTCACCCGCGTCATGTGACATTTTCAGTAGAAACTCGCTAAGTCCATCAATTGCTATACTGCTGACCGGGGACGGTCAGTATCTGAGTCCCCCGCAGGTGTGGGGAACGTACCCACTGTAGGCTCGTATACCGTGGTTATCGAGGACCTCACAGGTCACTATCCGTATATCCTGGTCTTCGCACGACACCCGTCCGTCATACGTATGTCACCCGTCCCATCCGTTATCTATCCGCGTCGTCCGCTACATGTCCGTCTCATGCGTTCCATACGTCACCCGTCTGTCTCATGCGTTCCATCCATTACCCATCCGTCTCATCTGTGCCGTCCGTTACCTGTCCGTCATACGTCTGTGCTACGTGTCGTCTGTTATCCGTCCGTTATCCGTCAGTCGTCCGGTACTAGATCGTGTCACCCGTCCGTCATCCGCCCCATCCGTCTCTCATCCGTCACCCATCCGTCGCACAGAACATCCATGGACCCATCATATTACCTTCCCTTAGCTCGCGCATCCACCGCATCCGTCCTATCCTGTCCCGTCCGTCGTCCGTCCTTACTGGTGAGTACCTATTATGTTCGATGTATCACTAACATGTCGATATCCCTTACGCTACGCACGCGCGCGCTTCCGTAGTCAAAGCGGATCCCTATCGTACGACCCAGACCCGGTCGTATTAACTTAGGGTTCGTCGGATCGCGATCCTATATATATAGAAGACAACTACCTATGTTTTGGTTACCTTTTGTTATCGATCCCATCATTCCCGCTTCGAGAGTACTTCTCTAGTACTCCACTCGCTGTTTCCTATACTCTGAATCTATTGTTGATCAACCCCGAGTCGTCCGTCCGTCGTCCGTCCGTCGTCCGTCTGTCATCCGTCTGACTAGGAGCAAGTACCAATTGAAACCTGGTCCGACTTCGCCCAGTTTTCGTCTTATAGGCTCGTAGTTCGTTCTCCTTCTCGTTATCTTGTCCGCGTGCTATCCGCGAACGACCCGCTTCTTCTCGCGCATTGTTCCCGCGCCCGTCCGCACTTACGCACTTGCGGATTCCTCGTCCTATCAAGAATAGGATCGACTCGGGTCGCTAGACAGAGTCTAGTCTTTGCATCTCCTCGCATTTATCGAGGATCGCTGCCCAGTAGCAATCCCCTTAGGACGAGTATAACCCTCGGACCATAGGAACATATTGACTACCCTTAGCATATATATTTCCTCACCCACACCGTCAAGGGACAAAGCTGGCAGAATCGAATATCTAAGATAAAATATCAGGGCGTGATAAGATATTCTGCAACAGAAGTACCTTTTGCCCCGTATGAAAAAATCCCGCCGTCGCGCACGGTTTCCACGAGGAGCCCATGCAAAATCACGACGCAAAGAAAGTCTGTTAAAATGACATTCATCTGCGAATACCAGGTGCTCTGGCCGGAAATGTTCCCCCACAAGCATCTTGTAGGCAATGCTGTCATTTTCGTCGCATTCGATAGCTGGGTGTGTAACCTGACAATGTTGTGTTGAATATACATACATAACAAGAATGTATGTGCGATGACCTTCTTCCTTGTAAATCCTCGCCTCCGTATTGTTCTTGAAATCGTTATAATCGAAACCTCAACACCACAAATCTCCCGCAGTTGATCTTGCATTTCTGTGAGGAGAATGTCTGGTTGTCGCTCGATACATGACTCAAGAAACTGAAAAATCATATATATGTAAGTGATGCCGAGAATAAGCGATAGCTCACATTTGCATCAAGGCTGTCGAGGATGCGGGGTTGACCTGCACAAACTGGTGTCCTTATGACTTCGCCAGTCTCCCGAAATGTCTTCCAAATGTATCGCATTGATCGCTCACTGATACCAGTGTAACGACGAATTGTTCTGTCTTTGACATTTAGCAAGGACATCCGTAAAGCCACTTCCTTTTGTTCTTTGGGTATGTGACGCCCCATTGTAGTACGTGATTGATTGTCGGAAGTTGAAAGTTGTAGTCCCGACTTGTGTTTTCTTTTTCGAGATTGGCCTAGTGTTCTGAAAATCGCTGTCACGTTATACAACTTTGTCGACACACATATTATACCGCTTATATGTCATGCACAGGATCGATGCATCTCATTCACTTCTCTCTCCCAGGCCTGTCAACCTGAACTATCCAGAACCTCCCATCTTTCGGCTGCCAGCGGAACTTCTGCAGGAGATATTCTTGCTCATCGTCAACAACGTCCCAGACTGTAGTATTTTCTCATTTGGAGAAACCATTATGTCAGCCAAATTCATATCTACTCTTACCTACCAAAACATGCGTCATCTCCACCTCGATCTCGCTTCCGCCAACGTCATACACTACACTTCGGTGATTTCCCCTCATCTGAAGACCATCGTTGTGGATGTAATTTTTTTTCATTCGATACTGACGCTATAAGTGGCTCAGCTACGCATTCTTGCCTTGAATCAATGACTCTCCCCATTCGCAGTGTTCGCTGCGATTTGATCGACGTATTCCGTGGATCTCATCTTTCCGTACTTCAGAAATTGACTTTCATGATGGGAACAACAAGAACAGGAAGTCAATATCATTATGGCGGCCCTTGCAGCTACTGCATCTTGCAACGTCAAAGTGATAGACTTACAGACGGTCAACAAAGTTGATGTAGATGTCATTAAGCCGTTGCTCTCAGTAGTGGGCTCAGTCACTGTCCGTGGGCAAGTGATATGCAGTGGACTGGCCATTTTGCCTTGCCCCATGGGCTGAGTCAAGCGGGCGGATGAGCCAGCACATAAATCCTCATGGTTCACTGCCATGACATCAGTAAAATAATCCATGAAAAGGTCCTGCTGTGATGCTACTGCGTGCTGTCAGTAATTGACAAAATAGTCCGCGTAGCCGGGAGTGCGGTCCAGCAAGGACAGGTTGAGCCAATTCAAGGACAAGCTAGCATAAGCTTCCAGGGTCAAGGGGTCAATGAAAGCATTGACATCTTCGGGCACCTTCCGTTTGGAAGAAAGGAGACATGACTTCAGCATCGGAGTCGCTGGATTCATGGGTGGAATACAAAGGAGTGAAGCCGCACTTCTGGATCCTACCAGAAGTGAGAAGTTGCTGCATTTCAAAAGTCATAGTAGATGAAGAGAAGTTGAATGAGGTAAGTATATGCAAGATGAAGTTGTATGTCAATTTATGCTAGAATGATGAAAGTTAAAATGCAATGTGTATGCCTCCCAATAAACACATTGAAAGACGAAGGCGCCGGCTACAAGATGAGCGAATGATCTCGATGATGCTGATGATTTCAATTATAGTAATAAGAAGAACGAAGCGCTTGGAAGTGTAACATGGTCTAATCGCCTACAATACATCGTCTCAGTGAGTTAACAGCTTTTGCTGATAGTTAAGATCGGTGATGAATGAAAGTTCACACTCGATGTCATGCTTCATGTATATCCCCACGAACCAACTGCTGCAACGAAATGGTTGTTAAGCAGGGCTAGACATATTAATTTAGTAACTGCGAGGGACAGTAGTATGAAGGCAACTCACGCAGTGCCACGGCAATCAGGCCAGTGCATCCCATGTGCCATGTGGCTCAAATCAAGCTCCGCACCTCCTCGCAGGATCACCATTGCAGTCCCAGGAGTATAAAATGTCTCTCTGGAAGCAGGAGGCACCCAAAAAAGGAGCCGACAATTGGGCCCTACCATCCATCCATCATGTCTTAACAAGAAAGGGGTTGAATTGGAATCATAATGAGGGGTGCCGTGGAGTAACTCAGCAGGGTTGTGCAGTGCATGGTCGAAGTCAGATGAGAAGCAAATGGTGCGGTGGTCCCAAAGACTTGTGGACATGATAGGGCTCCCCTGTATGTGAGGTGTGTTGTGACTGTTATCCGGAGGGAATGTGGAGAAATTGGTCTCAGGGTACACCTGAAATGGCTGCCCGATTGCTGCATCCCACAGCCGGACAGTCTTATCCTTCGAACCGGACACGATGCGAGTGCCATCCGGCGAGAATGAGACTGACACAACCGAAGAAGTGTGTCCCTGCAAGGGCTGACCCAATGGTTGACCCGTAGCTGCATCCCACAGCCGGACAGTGTTATCCTCCGAACCAGACACGATGCGAGTGCCATCCGACGAGAAAGAGACCGACCAAACCGAATTAGTGTGTCCCCGCAAGGGCTGACCCAATGGCTGACCCGTAGCTGCATCCCACAGCCGGACAGTGTTATCCTCCGAACCAGACACGATGCAAGTGCCATCCGGCGAGAACGAGACTGACCAAACTGGATAAGTGTGTCCCTGCAAGGGCTGACCCAATGGTTGACCCGTAGCTGCATCCCACAGCCGGACAGTCTTATCCTGCGAACCAGACACGATGCGAGTGCCATCTGGCGAGAATGAGACTGACTGAACCGAACTAGTGTGTCCCTGCAAGGGCTGACCCAATGGCTGACCCGTAGCTGCATCCCACAGCCGGATAGTGTTATCCAAAGAACCAGACACAATGCGACTGCCATCCGGTGAGAATGAGACTGACCAAACCGGATTAGTGTGGCCCTGCAAGGGCTGACCCAATGGCTGACCCGTAGCTGCATCCCACAGCCGGACAGTCTTATCCTTCGAACCAGACACGATGCGAGTGCCATCCGGCGAGAAAGAGACTGACCAAACCGAATTAGTGTGTCCCCGCAAGGGTTGACCCAATGGCTGACCCGTAGCTGCATCCCACAGCCGGACAGTGTTATCCGAAGAACCAGACACGATGCGCGAGCCATCCGGCGAAAACGAGACTGACAAAACCGGATTGGTGTGTCCCCGCAAGGGCTGACCAAATGGCTGACCTGTAGCTGCATCCCACAGCCGGACAGTCTTATCCTTCAAACCGGACACGATATGAGTGCCATCCGGCGAGAATGAGACTGACTGAACCGAACTAGTGTGTCCCTGCAAGGGCTGACCCAATGGCTGACCCGTAGCTGCATCCCATAGCCGGACAGTGTTATCCTCCGAACAAGACACGATGCGAGTGCCATCCGGCGAGAAAGAGACTGACCGAACCGAATCAGTGTGTCCCCGCAAGGGCTGACCCAATGGCTGTCCCGTAGCTGCATCCCACAGACGGACAGTCATATCCGAAGAACTAGACACGATGCGATTGCTATCCGGCGAGAACGAGACTGACAAAACCCAACCAGTGTGCCCCCACAAGGGCTGACCCAATGGCTTCCCCGTAGCTGCATCCCACAGCCGGACAGTCTTATCCTGCGAACCAGACACGATGCGAGTGCCATCCGGCGAGAACGAGACTGAGTACACGCTACTCGTATGCCCACTGATCACGGTCTGAGCAGCCGCCCAGTTCAAATCACGTCCAGATGTCAGATGAAGACTATTCGGAAACCGTGCCGTAAATTTGGTGGCCATGGTAGAGTTGACCGGCGAGAATGGCAACGCTGATACATAGAGATGCGGCGTGCTGTGCAAAATCATGCCGCCACAGACTTGGACGAATCTCTGCACGTCTATTCCGGTGGACAAGATATCTTCGTAACCAGAGTGGCTCTGTGGTTGTGCGTAAGTGCTTCATCTGACACTGCCCGGTAACTATGTGGTCACCTTCAGCCACTGGGCCAAGAATTGACATGCGGCAATTGCGGGATTCAGTGTGTTTAGAAGGCCGAGTACTTCAATCCAGAAGAGCAGTCGCTCGTGGTTGAAGAATGATTTGATTTCCTTTGCGAGCTCCGTGTCGAAATCTGTGGCGAATACGTGCGTGGCCCAAGATCGACAGGAATAGGACAGATGTGGGGGGATGCATGATTCCGCTCGTTGACACAGCCCGGTGTCTTCGCAATTTGGGAGGTATGACGACTTTAAATCACATATATTGAAGCGAAGGCCATCTTCCATCACTTGAAGTGACGCAAACGCAAGGTCGCGTTGCATCTTCGACACCTCGACGAAAAATTGTCGGCTGGATGATTTGTCGGTCAGGAATTCGTGGAAGGATGCATGAAGCGGTCGGATGGGGGTAGATGAGTTCGTGGTCCCGCTGAGGAGGGATCCCATATGTTTCACTATGTCCATGTTGTCATGCTGGCTTCGGTCGGGCAAGTAGTTACGCATGGAATTCAGCGCATCGAAAGGAAGGGGTTCAGCCGTGGCAAGTATCTGTCCCATCACGGAACGAAACCCTGCCAATGCTTCTTGGTATTCTTCGTCATCGTCATATTGATCCTCTTTCAGGATTTCCGTCAAAATCAGCCGATACATATTATACAACAGGTTCTTCCGCTTCCCAGCGCCGCTGTTTATGACAGCATTGAACCGAGAATTTGGCTTTATGTTGGGAAGGTCTTTCTTGATGTATTCGCATGCAAGACGCGCCCACTCAAAAAGTCCACCGGCTTTCGCAGCGAGGATTCCAATATCTTTTTCCCCAAAAGCCGAACGCCCTTTCAGCTCCTCAGATACAAAAGTGCGGATATCGTGCTCCGCGACTTCTGGTAGAATATCGTCCATGGACAACCGTCGGATATGCTGAGCACCGTGAAACCCCTGATCGATATCGTGAAGCGGACGAGACGTGATGAGAACCCGGAAGTTGGATGGAAGTTCCATGATTTCGGGAAGACCCTGTTGCTCAAGTTTACCAGCAAGTATGCGGAGAAGGTCACGCCGCGTCTCCACTCCGCCGCTCTCATCCAATGCTTCAATCACAATCAAGACAGGTCCCACACTTGTCCCAGAGTACTGCCCTAGCGGTTCCACAAGAAGCTTCTCCCACTGCTGGAAGATATCTGTCGTATTCTTCAGCGCGGTTTCATTCTTGACTGCGTTGGCCAATGTTCGTCTCATCTCCGGATCACGATCAGCCAGGTCACGAGCTATGGTAGAGAAAACTTTTTCATGACGCTTCTCGGCTTCTCTACCCCTGCCAAAGCAAAAACATGAACCGAGCCCTCCCATGTCGTTAAACCACTTGGCAATCGTGTGGGCGATGGCTGATTTTCCCGTGCCAGCAGGGCCAGATAGCCATAGCACACGCTCAGCAGCGTCTCCGCTGTCGTTGATCCAGTCCGTGATCTGGGAGAGAATCTCCGTGCGCGTCCCTGATAGGCATTGTTTCCTGGTGTCTAGTCCTGCGCCCTTTGCATAAGCCATATCGCTGAGATCCAGTGTTTCACCTGAAGGGGTGTGAGTGGATTCAAAGTCAGAAGCGCGTTTGAACACTTACCCGTACATTGGACGAACATGACTGCATTCCGCAGAGTGTGGTCCCGAAATCGTTCCATAAGACCATCCAAAACGTCGCTGTACTGTGCAATCATATCATCGGTTTCCGAGACGACGTTTTTCCCGAGTCTCTTCCCTGTGATAACGGCATAAGATTGCGAATCTGTGAAGTGAAATGGCTCGACGACTCACAAAAGCTCTTTGTCTTCGAGTAATCCCTGATGAAACGCGCGCACTCTTGAGTTTGTCGAGCGATCCGTCCGATGATACTGTGCATAGATGAAATCTGGCCAAGAGTGTCGTCTTGGGTCGTGAAGCGGTAAACTTCATATAATTTCTTGAGAAGACGATGTAGCGATTGGTCGTGATCCGCTTGAGCGAGAATGATCTATACATAAGTAATTGATAGCTGGTCAACAAGAGATAAGGCTCAGGGTGAAGACACGTACTTTGGATGCGGCGGACAACACGCCCAGGGCCATCTTTGCATATGGATGCACCTACGGAACTTGATTAGTTCGCTTCCAATCAATGAGAATGGCTCATACATCCACAAGTTTCTCAATGGCAGTGTCGAAAATCTTGAGATATGTGGTCCGGAAATGGTCTGCGGCATCGAGCCCCGCTGGGCCACCTCTGGCGGCGGGCGCCGCAGATGCGTGTTGCCCTAGGAAATTGACGCTGGGATTCTGAGACATTGTGGAATTGTGGTCGCCTGTGGAAACATGCAGATGTATGTCCTGTGCCCTTCTGAGAAAACTGAATGACTGCGATCACAATTTGCAGCACATACCTCAACATTCTGACTTGATGAAGCACCTTCATGATCGGCGTTCTGGGCAACAGAATCGCGACGAGAACGCTTGGAGGGTTTCTGCATAATATCAGACTTATTCCTGGAAAAGTCAGCTTTCACGGCGACGCACAGGAAGTTCTGTAGTTGAAACTGTCTCCAATTTCCGCTTAGACTGCCAGACTTCGCTACGGGGTTGGCTCTGGATGAAGAACGGGTCAGAGGCAGCGACGAATTTCATGAGCGCTCATCCAAAGTGATCTCACGAAGCCACGCACCGAGCTTTCACCAGCGGTTGCTTCACTGAATCCATGGGCTCTTGCAGGGCTGTGATTATTGCTCATTATGAGTGGTGACCGGTGGAAGAATTGGAACAATGGACACTGGGCAAGACTTGAGGTAGTGTGAGAAGGGATTGGACCACTCAAATACCCTTGACTACTGGAAGCTTGGAGGCAGTGGCTAACGCGCTGTCTTCTTATGTCGGATATTTCCATGCATCACTGCCAGCTTTGCCGTGAAGCTGTGCAGTACGCGCCCGCCCATGTACAACTTCCGGGTGACCTGTGGCACACCAACCTTCTGAAATACACGTCCAGATCCGTCGAGTATGAAGCTGGGGGACCCGCATTTTCCTATCAAACCGTTTGTTCTGCCAAGTGTCCTTACCCAATGTACACTGTACATGGGATTCACTGAACAAGTCACATGACCGCTATGATCAGGAGTTTCTCATTTGAGTTTTTGCAGTTTGAGTCTTTACGCTATGGTAGCTGCGGACGTGAAAGTTTATACGGTCAACGGCGCAGTAGCGGGTTCTTCGTCGTTTATTCCGGATTGGCTCATCACAAAACGAGCAGCAGGCAAAGGAAAACGCGTGTCTCGAGAACACGTACAAGGCAATATTGAGCTCATCCAAGGATTCGAATTCCCCGAGGCGAGCAACAAAATCAAAACAACACGAGACGGCTATTATGCGATAGCCACAGGGACGTATAAACCGCAGACTAAGGTGTGGGATCTAGACGAGCTCAATCTAAAATTCGAGAGACATTCAGATGCAGAAAACGTCGATTTCACAGTGAGTGCGATCTTCTCTAGCCATGCTCGCTCACCTCTTGGTCAAAATTTTTATCGGATGATTGGACAAAGATCATGCACTTGCAAAATGATCGCACTATCAAGCTGCACATACAAGGCGGATTTCATTATAGGACTCGCATGCCCCGCTTCGGTCGTTCCCTTGCATACCATTTTCCTTCATGCAACGCCCTCTTCTGAGCATCGGGAAACGAGATATATCGCCTTAACCTCGAACAAGGGCGTTTCCTCAACCCCCTTGTGCTTCAAGACGATAACATCCTAGGTGTCAACTGCATCGACATCAATCCTGCGCATAACCTCCTCGCACTCGGCGTCGATGGGAACGGGTCCGTTCAGTTCTGGGATCCTCGTTCTAGATCATCCGTCGGCGTCCTTCGATTACTGACCAGTCGACTGTTACGGCCCACAGCGCGGACTACTCTCATGCCAGGCGTGGACGATGCCGATGCACTCAGTATAAGCGTCACAGTCCTCGCTTCTCGCTCAGACGGTCTATCATACGCAGTAGGAACATCCACAGGACACACCCTCCTATACGACATCCCATCCCCAAAACCCTTTGCACTAAAAGACCAAGGCTACGGCCTCCCAATACGAAACCTATCCTGGATCGAAGGCAGTCGACTTGCAGGGGACGGTATGGTATTAAGCGCGGATAAAAAAGTCGTTAAAATCTGGGATTGTGATTCCATACGTATCCCATCTTCTGCGCCTTGTGGTAATGGTAATGCTGACGCTCCGTAGCCCACATCCAACTCCGTATCCATAACCCTAGCAAACGACCTCAATGACATCCACCACGTCCCAGCATACACACGCACAAAACAAAATAACAGACACTCCAACGCCAGCGTCAATTTTGTCCCACTTGTTCCGCATACAGAAACTAGCACGAGCGCGAGGAAGATGGGAGATAAGACTGCATGAAGAAGAGGAGGATGAGGAGGATGCGACCTGCGAGGGGAAGCTACGAAATACCACGTAAGTGGGCGGGCAAGGACGGTGTGGAAAGAGCACGTACTATTTCTTGCGGTCTGTTTCGCTCATAGAAGGGATACCAGCAAAGCTTTTCTTCTTGTTGATCATGGTTTCGCTGAATACCATAACGAGTCTGCCTATGACGCTCAGGTTTTGGAGGAAGAACGTGAGGTCGATGATGAGGCCGTAACCAAACCCCTGGATGACGACTACGCTAAGGAGACCGATGACTGCGTATTCTGTGTGCCGCTTCATGATGACGGCGGTGGAGACGCCGAGCATCGTCTAGGACGCATGAATTCAAGAACGGTGAATATTGGAAGAGGGCTTACGATGTCTCCGTCATGGACCATAAATAACTGACACTTGGAGGCACCAAAGCTGGTCTGAACACTGGGTCATAATTTTGAGCGCATCCTCATAGAAAGTGACGATGATCAAAAACCTGCCGACGGCAGGTAAATGAGGTTTCAAAGGTTGAGAATATATCTCGATAGATCATATAGCGTCTTCTAGCGGTGATGTTATGTCATCCATAAGCCATTTCCTTTCGGACGGGTGGTTCAGAGGTAAGTATTTGTCCAAGCAACCGAGGCGCACTAATAAGCGCTCTCAGATCTTCTGTGTTTTTCTTGGAATTTCAGGACCCTATCAGGACCGGAAAACATCCACAGATTTCTCTCGGAGATTGTTGATGGAAAGTCGCGACTCGAGTGTTCTGGTCTTCGTGACTTCAAGCTAGACGATCACACCGTTAATGCCCCTTCACCATTCAAATTGCCAGGTCCGCAAGTAATTGAAGGAGTACAGGGTGCTTTCACATTCAGCATTACAAACCCACCTGCACTCGGGCGAGGTTTCTTCCGTCTCACACAAGATATTGATAGAAAGTGGAAGGCATTAACTCTTTTCACAAACATGCAGGACCTCATCGGGTACGAGGAGTCTTCCACAGACCGACAAGGTCTATACGAGGGTCGAAAAACGACTTGGGAGGAGGACGTTGACGCGAAATTCCGTGCTATAGAGGTGGACCACACTGTTGATTGGTGCGCTGTATCTCTTATTAACTGTGACGACCTGATAAATCATAAAAAGTTGGTGGTGGGCAATCTGGCCTTATGTGTGCAGTGCGGCTGGGGAGGTTGGGCATCCATGCGCTCGTAATCGAGAAAAATGCGCGTGTTGCTGACTCCTGGCGACAACGGTATGCAGAGACAGCGATAGTCCATCTTCCCTCATTATTAAGTAGACGCAAAATACAGGTACCCGAACCTTACGCTGCATACACCCACATATCAGAGCTCCAGTATGTATTATCGTCTTTCTGGATGCTTGGAATTAATCTATGCACAGTACTTTACAGTCCCTATCCGTAGGTGCATTCGGCAATTGAAAGGTATCGCATATCTCAGTATTACTATAGAACAAACTTCCCCAAGGACATTGCTAAGGGGAAACTTACCAACTTCCTGGATTCATATGCTGTTAATCAGGAATTATGTATCTGGCTCTCGAGTATCGTCGACTCGACTCCAGTGTGCGACTCATCGTCCGCAAGATGGACTGTTGAAGTACAGCATGGGGACCAGAAAGTAGTAATCCTCAATCCAAAGCACTTGGTACTTGCTGCACGAAGCGGGAGGCCTCGTATTCCTAGTTGGAATGGAATGGAAGACTTTCAAGGAGCCTTGTATCACTCCGACTTCCATACAGATGCAGAACAATTCCGAGGCAAACGCGTTGTCGTTGTTGGCGCGGTGAGTCCCATGTGTGCATTCATTGCTTGCGTGTACTCACGAGATCGTTAGGGCAACGCTAGTGGGGATATATGTCAGGATTTTGTAGCGCACGGTGCCGCTGAGGTGCGTGTATGGCTGAAATATATCGAAGTCGCATTGCATACTATAAAAAATAGGTAACAATGGTACAAAGAAGCGCTACATGCGTTGTATCCTCTTCTGCCATGGAGGAAACCTTCCTTTCTCTGACAACACCCCCATCGAAGAACTAGATCTCCGCATGAATTCCCTGCCTTCAGCTTTCCTCCTGCAACTGATGAAATCAGGCAGGACACAGCACGTGAAGATATTTGACAAGGAACTCCACGATGGTTTGCGCAAGGCTGGATTCAACTTGACTTGGGAAATTTCCCCAGGCAGTGGTGAGGTTGGGCTGGCAGGTTTTTTGTTTTGCCGCTTGACAGCAGGAACTAGTGCGTTCATATTTGTTGCTGAGACGGGCGACATTTCAAACACCCTGCAGTGCTCGATGTAAGCTAATCGTCGAAGGCAAAGTCAAGGTCTAACTCTGTATTCATCGTCGAGGGCCTTATCTCTGACGGTTGTGACATGCGCGTAGGTAAAGCAAGGTCAAGATATCAATCAATTCCACAAAGACGGGATCGAGTTTAAAGATGGCTCTAAGCTTCTGCAGATGTTGTCGTCCTAGCGCATGGGATGACTCGTTTCTCATTTATTTTTCTCACTGTGTTGCAGGACAGGAAATGAACCCGTAATGAAGGCCACCAGAGCTTTTCTTGGGGACAAGATTGCCGAACAACTTCTGCCTGAGGTGTGGGGCCTCGACTCGGAGGTGAGAACTTAATCAGATGTATCGACCCTCTGGACATCCGGGACTTTGGTTCGCTATCGGTTCATTCGAATTCTCACGATTCTTCAGGAAACACTTGGTGAGTTAACTCCCTGTATCGGTCCATATATCTTCTGATCGATGCGATGATACAGGGTCTCCAGATCTTGGCTCGAGAGCTTGGTATAGCATGACAAAAGGGGTGTTGCTATTTTACATGATATTGTTCAGGTCAGAATCATAGATATTGACACCATGACTACCATGGAACAGTGAGAGATGACAAGTCATGCAGAACAAGAGCTCTCTTTGTGCTAATCTGTCGCATGATTTCATCCTGGCGACTGATGCTTACCCAAGACTTGAAATTCGCTGAGGAGTTGGCCGTCAAGGACACATTTTGATAAAGGCTTGGACACATAATATTCAGTACGGCGGGGCTTTTGCTGTACTCTGTCACTCTGGACAAGTCAATATTTGTGATCGCGAAAGGGTGACCTGGATGCGATGCTCAGGAGCTTGAAGTGATTTTTGTACCGTCGAAAAAGTGAATCAGCATCCCGCTTAAGTTTGAAGAGCGAGTTACGATCCAGACGTTATGGACGGAGTGATGCACGCATCCGCAATGGTGTAATGATCTCCAACCGCGAAATCTCTGCCCTCCTCGAGAAGTCCTTGAATAAATTCGATTCCATCCAGGACTTTCTCGTATGGCGCTTGCCCTCGGAGGAAGGCGTAAAACAGTTCCTCGACGTGTTTAGCAGTGGCATTGATGAAGAAACGGACATTAATTCCACTGTGGGTGACTTGGACGAAAGGATGTCCATTCTAATTCAACCCATACTTAATATGTACGAGACAAGCAGGGTCGAGGTTTTCAAATCTGTCATCGCATGGCTTCACGGTGCTGGTGCCACGTAGTACTAGGGTTATTTTTAATTATGGATGGAGACATGTAAATATAATACTTACTTGCGAAGGGTCCCCAGGAGGAGAGGGGACGGACATATATTATTATAAGGCGTGTTCGGCATCTGCCGACCTAGAGAGCAAAGGAAGCGCCGATCATCGACCAGCCTGATTGATGATCCAGCACACACTGCAATTAGCTATACCTTCCAATCACCACGCCCGTCGCCAGGCTCAGACATGCAAGATGAGTCGGATAGACAGTTGATGCGACCCTGTTGCACTAATCCAGCATTGATCTATATCTGGTTCCATCACCTGGGAGATAGGTATCTGTCCAGTGAGCGACCTTGAGCGACTCAGAGTCTCTCAGAGTGCTCTTCCTTTCCTTCCAGGCCAATATCTCACATTTTACTCATGCCCAAATAGCTTTGTCAGCAACTAAAAGGCTCAGTCAGCACAAGTCTTGGCAGTCGACCTTATTTGAAAGGAGTGATGATGGAAGGTATAAGATTAATGGCATTCTGGACTGTAGAATCTAAAGTTCAGCGATCAACACGACATGTCTGAAGCGCCTTTCAAGTCCTTTGCTATCGTCGGCGCAGGCCCTCGCATTGGAATTCCTATCGTGAAGGTGAGCATCCGTCGTCTTCGAGTGTCATCCTTAGCCCATGATCCTTATCAGGCATTCCTCGCCATCGACGTTCCGATTCTTGTCATCGCCCGACCAAGCTCAACGAACACCTCTGCACTCCCTGACGATGACCCTAACCTGAAGGTTGTGCGCGCCGACTACACATCTGCATCTGAAGTCACGAAAATTCTTCGCGAGAACAAAGTAGAGGTTCTCATTTCTACCGTCACACTCGTTTTTGGAGGTGTGCTCGTCCAGAATGTTCTGGCGGACGCTGCGAAGGAGGCAGGTGTGAAGCTCTTCGTACCCAGCGAGTTCGGCACAGCGCCGCCAGCAACCGGTCTGGCTCATGAAAAACATGACTTCGCTGGTGAGTGATCGTAGCTGATGATAGCATTGTATGGTTGACCCATCCTTTGCTCACAGTTTACGCAAAGTCAATTGGATTGCCCACTCTCCGTGTCTATGTATGTTTATCATTGCTTCTCTCTATGTACGAAACACTGAACAAGACCATTAGAACGGGTTGTTCCACGAATTCGTACCATGGCTCACAACACTCACCGAGACTGGCAAATTCCATATCGTGAACAAAGGAGACATGCCAGGATCGTTCACTGCGATACCCGATGTTGCGGGATACGTGGCTCATATTCTTACTACTCAACCGCCATCTCGTCTACTTGATGTTGAAGTTCGCATCGAAGGACAACGCGCAACACTTTCTGAGATCAGCACCCTCTATAAAGGCAGCGTACCTGTGGTACATTGTGATGCGCTTCCTACCGAAGGTGTGGTCGCTGCAGAATTCCGTATGCTCCTCCAGCGGCGCTTTGAAGTCGGAGGAGGGAGTTGTGGCTGGGACCCTGAGACGGGGATAGATGATGCGGGGTTGGCGAGGAAGGATAATTCGTTGTGGGAGGGGCACCACTGGTTGACTGTTGGGGAGGTTCTTGGACTGTGATGATGTGAAGAACGCCATTTGTTTTCTTGATCTCAGGTTTTTGCTTATATAAATGTCGTTGTGGCCATCGTTCATCGATAGGGGCGCTCGTCTCCGTCAACTAAAGTGCATGCACTGAAAGCTGGCAACGTACCCGCACTCCATGCCGCTCATGATGCAACAGTGGCAGAATGGACCCAGAATCCTCGGTACCTGAAGGACTGCCCAGTTGACAACGATGTCCTACAAGATTTGTACAGCAACTTTGAGACGAGGTTTGCTGCAGCGGAGAAGAATAGCGCAACTACAACTTTTAGTATCGTTCCTGTTCCAGATTGGAGCTAATGTACTTACTATTTCTTATTAGGGGGTTGGTAGTGGGGCTCGTGGCACAATTTGGGATTTTTACCCTGTGGAACCAACAGTAGGGATATGCACGGGTTTTGGAAACCCGTGCGGGTTGCGGGTGTGGGTACACCTGGGGTATGGGTGGGGGTCTGGTCCTAGCCTACCCATACCCTTACCCGTACCCTTGCCTCGGGTTGACACATGAAAACAAATGTAGACTTTATAAAACCGAAACTCCGCTACTGTATAGCTGTCAAACTCTAATGATACTCACTACGTAGATTTATGAATGATAGTTAGTGCTCCCTACAGCCTACACACCATGCAGCTCAACTTGCTTTCGAAAACTGCTAAACGAGTCACCAAATTGACTGACAAGGCCAGGGCCGCTATCGAGGAGAAGCTTGATGGTGCCTCGACAAAGAAAAGGAAGCACCACACAAGCGGAGAAAGCATTGCGGCCATCAAATCCAAAAAGGCAAAAGCTACCCCGCCAGATGGTTCTGGCGACGGACCATCCTTGGAAGACTCAGAAGAAATAACAACTCCACCGCAGCTGGCACCGGTACCAGTAGTACGCAGGGCCGTTGTTCGAACTGAGGAAGAAGAGGCTGCTTTGGATGACGACGTCGACGATGACGAGCGCTGATCATCCAGCCCAGATGTTGAGAGTGCTGCTGACGAGCTAAGTATGAGCACCCTTGTTCAAACAGATGTTCTCATTAATAAAAATATAGAACGGTTGATGAAAGAATGGACTTCACCTGTTTATGCATTCTTTGACCCAACGCCGCGCATCATCGAGAATGATGGTCGGCGGGCCCATGAGTTCAGGTGTAGTGCGCGAGGATGCAAGACCACCATCCGATGGTATTTGGACAAAAAAGATGCCCGGTCCACTGGAAATATGAGGAAGCACGTCAAATCGTGTTGGGGTAATGTGGTACTGCAAGCTGCTGATGATGCAAAGGATGCCAGCGAGGTCCGCACCAAAATCGTTCCGGGAATCCTGCAAGACGGATCAATAACGGCGTCCTTTGAACGCAAGGGGAAGGGGAAGGTGACATACTCCAACTGTCAACACACCCGCGCTGAGACCAAGTAAGTCTTTGACACTATGCAGCCAGACAAATTTAACATGACACAGAGCTGAGCTTGTGCGTTGGGTCTCTGAAAGCCTGTGACCGTTCGAGATAGTCAAAGACCGAGGGTTTCAATCATTAATGAAAACGGGCCGACCAGAATACTACTTACCTTCCCCGACCACCATCTCGCGTGATGTACGGCTCGTTTTCGTGCGCACTCGACAATGCATTGCTAAAATGTTGAGAGTTAGTGACTTAATGCTCAATATGCGTGAAACTGACTTGACTTACCAGGAATATGAGGGAAAGATCAATTTTACTACGGATGCTTGGACTTCCACCAACCATAGAGCCTTTGTGGCGGTATCAGTCCATCTCGAGCACAATGGAGTCCCACTGAGTCTGCCGTTAGACATTGTTGAAGTGGCGAAGGTATGTTGAAAGACTTATGAGGTGCCCACACACAATGACATGATGACTTGACCAGTCCCATACCGGTGCGGAACTCGCTGCAGTATTTGCAAAGATGCTAAAAGAGTTTGGAATATCAGACAAGGTACAAGGCGTTTAATAGAAAAAACTTACTTGCTAACTTGTTCCACAGATCCTGAGTGTAACATGTGATAATGCCTCGAACAACAACGTCATGGTTGACGGGCTCGAGGACTTGCTTCCTGACTTTGGGGGGGCAGCGAGTCACACACGGTGCTTCTTGCACACCGTAAATTTGATCGCCAAGTCCCTCCTTCGTGAGTTCGACATAACGAAGAAGGCCAAGGCTGCAAGAGAAAATGTAACGAAGAAGGCCGAGGCTGCAAGAGAAACAGATGATGATGTGGCGAGTGATACGAGTGATACGGAGTTTGCCGATCTGAGCAATGAGGTTGAGCGTGAGGACGCCAGTGCCAATGTTGATGAGGAGCTGCCAGATAATGAGGATGGTTGGGTGGACGAGGTAGCACTGTTGGACCAGGATGAACGAATTGAGCTGCAAAGAGATATCCGACCGGTAAAGTTAGTGCTTTTGAAGGTAAGACAAAAAATACTCAAGCGTACCTCAATATTGATGGCTCCCTCTAGCTGCGCAAGCTTTCTTACAAACTGATCAATTCCACAACGATCTTGCTTCCTGCCTGGCGCAAAATCCTCCTCGACCTGCAAATGACTCCAACAAATATGCCACAGGACGTTTGCACCCGCTGGAACTCGACCTTCGATATGCTGGACTATGCTGTTGTCCATCAGGAAGCGATTGACACAGTCACTCAGCGGCGTGACCTAGGATTGCGCAAGTTTGAGCTCGTTGACAGTGATTGGGAGATTGTCAGCCAGTTGCAGGATGTGTTGAAGGTAGGCGTGGCCAGGTCACTTACTGGAAATTGCTTACTAATCATGACATTCAAGATTCTCAAGGACACCACTTTGTTTTTCTCCCGGGGGTCGCCTAACCTTGCAAAGGTTATTCCCGCAATGGATTTGATTGACGAGCGACTCACCACCTACTCACATAACCGGAAATATTCTCCTTCTATCCGTGCGGCTGTTCGCCTTGCAAAATAAACACTCAACCAGTACTACCAGTTGACCGACAAGTCTGAGGTATACCGGATTGCTATGGGTGAGTCTTTTTTTGATTTAAATAATATTATGATACTAACCTTTGTTTATTTATTACTACAGTACTGCATCCACGCCATAAATTGGTCTATTTCAAGAACGCACTGGTGGGAGGACGCCTGGATTGAGACTGCAGCCACACTTGTCCGCGACGAGTTTGAACGGTCATACCTTGAGGTGGGGATTCAAGAGAACGGTGATGATATCGAGGTGTCGAATACTACGGCTCATGAGGTATGTGTTTTTCCTTATTTTTGCACGGCTCATTAACTACAACTTGACCTTTTAGAATTTATTTGACAATATACCAGCACTGGCGCCACCCAAGTCAACTGACCTGGGGGATGAACTCGAGTGCTACCTCAATGCTGATATTGAGGATGTCCCCGATCCTATTGCCTGGTGGCACGAGCGCCATGCAGTATATCCCCACCTTTCTCATATGGCCTTAGACTACTTAACAATACCTGGTGAGTCCATGCCTGCCCTCCTTTATGGGTTCGTTCTGACATGTTTTTTATCACACATTTTTCACAGCTACATCAGTCGACGTTGAACGTCTGTTCAGCAAGGGACGCCTCCTTCTGTCTCATGTGCGTTCACGTCTGACGGCTCAGTCTACTCGAGCACTCCTATGCCTCGGTTATTGGAGCCGCCTCAACCTCGTCAAGACGGAAGACGTTGTCAAGATTAGTTCCCTACCTGATGTTGAGGATGCTAATGAGCAAGAGCTCGAGGATGGTTGGGACCGCATTGAGTAGCTACATAGTCTTTTTTTGTAGTATTTCATTATAGTATGCTATACCCTCAGGGTATACCCACCATGGGTGGTACCCTGGGTGTTATATCCTCGTACCCGTCACTACACCCATACCCTCAGCGCAGGTATGGGTACATCTCCGGGTAAGGGTACGGGTGGCACTGGTGATACCCCGGGGTTTACCCGTGCACATCCCTAACCAACAGATCCTGTGCAAGCCAGATACTATGTATATCATTAATAAGTGTGAAAAAATCATGTATGTGGTCCTCCTGAAGGTTGCAGTTTCATTTAGCCCCCACTAGTCATGATACATGGACTACAGAGTACCAAACCATCACCCAGGTCGTCCTGGTGGAATTAACCGTTGCACTGATGAAGCTAGTGAGTAGTAGGATGAGCATAAATAGTTAACTCTTGCACTGACACGCAAAATAGGGGGTGTACTAAGATGGCAGACATAATCCAAGCCTTTGGGAATCCGATTCTCGTTTCTGTGCCCGTGATTGGATAAGAACTGCCAGAAACTATACAGGCTAATTTTGGTGATTTTCTTTCATGTAAATTCACAGACTCGACGCTGCCAGGCCGCATCATTATCGTCCCCAGAAGGAATCTTAGGCATGTTCGGCATCTGGTATCTCTGAGGTCGATAACAAGGATTACTAGCTAGCATGTACCGTGACCACGCGCTCAGACATGCAGGATGAGTTTGATGGGTAGGCTCGTGACCAGCCCCTCTATGGTCTATTTGATGGGCGCCAATTGTGTATCTGTGGTGCCGATTCGTCTGGCATTGATCTAAGTCTAGTTCTGTTGGATATAGCCTACAATTAACCTTATGCTCGTCTGTCCTTACATCAACAAAAGCAACAAAATAATTAATGGCCACATATGCTAATTTATCTATTATATCCCGATGCCAACCTGCTATGCACATTGTATGCGCATTGATTTGGGGTGAAATAATTCGAGGTGTTTGTATGACTCTACCAGCATGGCAAGGGCCTTGTATGTACATTCATTTTGCATAAAATAATTCAAGCCATTTGTATGTTGCTGCCAGCCTGAGATGCAATTTATAAGGCCGGTGAAATATTTTCGAGTGCATACAAGGATGTTTATATGGGCAGCTTCAAACTACAGCTTAGTATCAAAGCTTGCTGTAATCATCTGCCTCGTCCTCGTCATCCTCCCCTGCCCTCAGCCCCCAGGACAGCATCACCTACCTCTAGTGATTCGAAGTCCAGTTGCCGGACCGCCAAAAGACTGTGAACCGGACCGGACCAGGATCGTTTAGGACCGGACTGCAGTTGCAGTTGCCTCAGATTGAAGAAAGTTGGGTTGCAGGTTGCCTCCTTTCGCGAAAAATTGAAAAACCGAATGAAAACTGGTTGGGACCGGTTGCAACCGTTATTAGGGTTAGGGTTAGGGTTGTAGGGTTGTAGCACTCTATCAGGGGATTCCAACGGTGGTTTGGTCATGTAAAACGGTTAAGATATGAGAAAGATATGAGCATTTCAAACAAGGGATGCAAAAATCACAGGATATCAGCATGAAAATCAAAGATTGGCTTATAACTTACCCAAACCTTGAGTGTTTGACAAGATATGACTAGCTATAGACTCGCATAGACTAGGACTACAATTAGCATTGAGACACCTAAGCCTTATAACAACTTTTATTTTTCAAAGACAAGCCTGATAATGATATTTTGTCAAGCTTATATCAATCTTATATCTTACCCTATTGAAAAGTTAAGACTAGCTATACAATCGCCTTGACTAGCAGCACATATTTTGTCAAGAAACCTAAGGATGATAATCACATTTCATATTTGACTCACATGCAGGGTGCAGTTTGGGAACCCTTTTTTGTAATGCTCATATCTCACTCAAATCTTAACCGTTTAATACAAAAATTGGACCGTTGGAATCGTGGGAAGGGGTAGTACATTGCTAAAGTATACATTACGGTTGCAACCGGTCTGAAACCGGTTGTAGAACCATAAAAGACCGAATATATCGGTCTTTATCAGGTTCAGTCCAGTTGCTTGATATTGTGGGAATAAAAAGACCGGTCCTGGTCCAGTTGCCTTAAAATAGGGTCAAAAAACCGGACCGGACCGGACTTTAAAACACTAGATGGGATCAAGTGGGCTGATGGAAATGAATGGCCGATGGGATCAAGTGGGCCGATGGGAATGAATGGCCGATGGGATCAAGTGGGCCGATGGGAATGAATGGCCGATGGGATCAAGTGGGCCGATGGGAATGAATGGCCGATGGGATCAAGTGGGCCGATGGGAATGAATTGCCAATGCTATCAGGTGGGCCGATATGAATGAATGGCTGATGCTATCAGGTGGACTGATGGGATCCGGTGGGCCAATAGGAATGAATGCCTGATGCTATCAGGTAGGCCAATGGGAATGAACGGCCGATGCTATCAGGTGGGCCTATGGAATGTGTTGTCTGTACATATCAGCCAGCCAATGGTATTTACCTGTGTGTATCAGTTGGCCATAGGCGAATGTCAAGCCATTGTGTAGGCCCATGGGAAGGAACGTCCGCTTCCATCAGGCAGGCCGATGGCATGTGTGGTATTGGGTGGGCCCATGAAGAAGTAACGGTCGACATTATCAGGTGGGCCCATAGAGCATGGATTGACCTGTGCATATCGGTTGGCCAATGATAGGTGTGAAGCCATCATATGGGCCGGTGGGCAGTAATCCCCAATGGTATCAGGCAGGCCCATGGAACATTGGTGGCTGTGGGCATTGGCCAGCAGATGAGGAAAATGATGTCGGGTGGGCCTATGAACAAGCGATGTTTGATTCTATCAGGTGGGCTGATGCGGGATATGGTTCCAGTGCACATTGGTCAGCAAATGTCATACAATGGTCTCACCTCAGCAATTGGCTTCATTGGTTGCTATTGGTTGATCAGTCACCAGGCAAAATGACTTCAGGCATTCAACAAACATCATGTATTCAAATGAATCTGCAACTGTATAATTGATCCATTGAAACAGCCAGAGTAACCATAATGTGGTCTGATATACCACAATGTGGACATCTAAGCTGAAACCGAGACATCCCAATCTACATCCATGTATTTCACATATTGTGGCCAAGGTGTCCCCACAAAATTGTGAAGGCTATTGCGCATGAACCATGTCCACATGATGTGATCACCAGTGAATGTCACTCCATTCCTGACAATGTGTCTGGAAACAGCCAACCATGGCACCAGAGTTATATCACAACTGAATACCAAGGTTGGACAGTGTCATGAGCCCATCACAATAATGACCAACACTGGTCATGACATCAAACCCTTCGGGAGCAGATCTTGGATCTTGGTGAAGAGGGCATTGCCTGTTACAGATGACAGCTGTGCAGTTGAACACTGAGGCCCAAAGTTGCAGACAAGTATATGTGTCACTGAGGTTGTTTTCGATGGCCCATCAAGTGGGTTTCATCTGCATGGTGACCAAGGCCCAATACAACTCCAGATGCATCATTACCCAAAGAGCCGCCGAGGTTAGGAGTGCTGAGCACTGCATGGATATTATTACCATCAGACCACCTTCCCCCTTCAGTGTAGCTGACACCTCGGGTGAAAACCCACTGGAGGGTGGAAAACCATAAGGCTGAAACTGCTGAGTGAACACCAGTATTCCAGTGGAAGAAGCAGGTCATACCTCTTGGCCTTGCTGGAACCAGCAAGGAGCTATGTTGATGCATCCTGGAGTTAGTGGGCAGGGGTCACTCATATGGAAATATCCAGAGAATATTCTTCACTTGGTCTGTTGTCCACTGGTCATGCTTTTCTTCAGGAGATCACCCATGCTGACCATGGCTTCTTCCATCTTGGCCTGTTGGATCAGTGTAAATGTTGGCCCATAAGTGACAATACATGGTCTCACTTGAATCCACGGGCTAATGGCATCTGGAAGGTACCATAAAATGATATGGCCTCCAGAATCCACAAGCACTGAGGGCTTGTCCAACAATTGTTTGGAACCATAAGGAAATTTGTGAAGCAGAGCCTCTCCATTTTTTGTTATCCTCCCGGTGGAGTGTTTGTCGAGGGCTTCATTGTAGTGAATCATATCAAGCTCTAGCTGAACTGCGACATGTTAGTAAACCCCTGACCAAACAGAAGGAATGACTGACTCGGGTTTGCATAGGCATCGGCAAGAACTTGGGCTAACTGCTGACAAGCAAGCATGGTCGGCACATCCAGTGCCAGTGGAGGCGACACTGGCTGTTGCTGGCCACTGACATGGCAAGCGAATAGCAGGTGCACGAAGTCACCAGCAATGCATGTGGTATGCAATGCCCAGTCAGTAGGAATGTGTGTCACCATTGGGGCAGAGGGACAGGAATAATTCATTATTGGCTCATATACAAAAGGACTGAAACACATGTAGTAATGCTATGTATATTTCTGGTATTTTAAATCACATCAGCAATAAGCCTCATGTAAAGTTACTGCTCAGCAGGAAATTGCCTATGGGAATTCAAGAGCGCCTCCTCCACCTCATCAATCAGTGCCTCAAGTTGCGACATAGTGGATGTGGCTGCCGCTGCAATCTGGGTCTTCTCCTCCAGCAAAGAAGCCATTGCCTCACTGAGATGTCAGAGGTGGGCCCCCACCACTACAATTTGATTGAAGAGGGCATCACCATCTGCCTGACTGGTCACAACAGGACCCAGCACAAGCATGGCTCCCATTGGCTAATAATTAGGATCAGTGGAAGCCCAGGATGAGAGAGGGAAATGACCGACCAGTTGTTAAAAGTGGTCCCATGTCATGTCCATGACCTCATCAACGTTCAAGACCAGGAAGGCTGAACCCCAACCTGTCAAAGTGATCCTTCCACCAATCATGGGAATAGTTCCAAACAATTCAGTGACCAGATCAAGATGCTTTGACATTGGGCGAGCAGTGTGAGAAGAATTCATCGTGCAATTCCTCGGTGTTGATGTTCCTGATTTGGAAGCAGGCGAATTGGCCGATGATGATGCAGAGGAGGTCAGGTATTGGTGGATGAATGTTGATCACCATGCATATGTTGAGATAGGGAAAAACAAAATGCTGACAGAGGTGTTAGCTACAATATCATACAGACTGGCCAATCTGGCGCTCACATTGGCCTCCCATTGAAGGTGCCGGAGGAAGCTGGCTTTGTAAGCTAGCGTCCAAGTCACATGGTTCTGTTGCACACAAGCCAGATTGTGGCAAACCAAGAAGTAGCATACTCCAAGACGTTAGCAGCATCCCACACAGTAAAGGCACTGATTTCATAGGTAGAAAGTGTGCTGGAGTGAGACATTATGGGTGGAGGTAGGACTAGTTGAAGTTTAGATCAAGGCGGAATCATGAGTTTTATAGGGATTGGCATTGTACTTGTGGCTTATCTATTGTGCTGCTTGCCATTGTGGCCACATGTGGACCCCTGTCACTCTGCCATCACAGCCACCCCTTTTGTTCTTTCAAAACTGTCTTGTGCATACTGGGAGAATCAGAGATAAATCCAAGCCTGGTGTGCTGCATAGCAGCAGTGCCTGACCATCTCATTTGCATCAGCCTCCTGCATTCAACTGACCCATTGTTGTGATTTGTGAATAAAGAATTGCACTGTCCATGTCATTTCCCAACTGACCAGCAGCAGCTCCTCTGCCCAACAATCCTGCAGTGCCAGTGTCCAAAGCCAATGGACATGGTAAACTGTCATGGGCACAAAATGAGCACTGAAGAGGAATAGGTAGGTCAGCAAAGTGCCCACATTCATTCATCCAGTCATTGTTTGTTGAGTCTCCCTGGACATCAATGGACCAAAATCATGCTAATGTGCTATTCCTTTGACTGCGCGTGTTCAGGTCTGCCACTACCATAGTAGCCTTTAGGTCGGCCTTCTCCAATGGCCAATATTTGGTCGATAAATTGTCAGCACTGAGATGGATGGTGTGTTCAAGTGAAGGATCTTGTCGACTGAGTGCACACAAGCCCATGCACTGGTCGACTGAGCTTGTGACTTTGCCAGCTGAACTGTGGCATGAAAGAGCATGGCTTTATCAGCCAAGTTAACCCTGATGGCATGCAATACATCATTTTCTAGCCTTCTCAATAATATTTCTTGCAACACCAGGTCATCAATGCCCCACTCAGCGCACCTTTCAACACCAATATTGGACAGCAATGGAATCACCATGGTCTCGGGGTTGAACTCGACTGGCAAATCATAGTCTTCATCTTCATCTGACCGATCGGGATCATCAGATGATGACCCCACAGAATACAATGCTGCAGTATCCAACATGACAGTCATACCATCCAACTGGTCATAGTTGTCAAATTCATTGCCGAGGAATGTCACTGCCACCCTGACAAATTCATCAAGTTGGCCTTGCAATCTGTCGTGACGCCGAGTGATGGCCAGCTTCTGGATGTTGGTCAGCCACTTTCCCAATTTCTTCATGTCAATCAAGAGGCCTACTTGCACCTCCTCAAGTGTGATTCCAGAGGCCAGCCATGTTGCAGCACCATGATGGATCTCACCAGCAGGCCATCATGCCTGGTGGTTCAACAGGTGCAACTCTTGCTGTTTTCTTGTCAGTGCTTCACCAAAGGATTTCAGCATATAGAAAACAGATGTTCTGTTCCAACAGACCTTTTGTCAATTGAACTTCATATGTGTACATGGCACTGGGATTATGGAGTTGGTCATCCTGAGTGGCAGTGGCCTCTGCTTCCCATTTGGCAAGGGTGTCATCTTCGGTAGTCTCACTCAACTGGTCAAATGCATATTGGCTGTCTTGGACTCCCTGCATAGCTTCCTTGAATTTTTGGCAAAGGAATTTGCCTAGATGCATTTAGATTTGTGAACTATGTGGTGAAATAATATTGCTTACTCATGCATATCATCTTCATAAAATTACAATCATTCATTTGAAAGTCCAAACACTCCTTTTGGTGGGGGGTGGACATTCCTCCTGCCAATGGTGATATTATGTTCAAGGGCACCCAAAGGGTCTCCATGATTTTGCCGTCAATCCTGGCAGCACCAGTGATGAAGTTGGATGTGTAGCGTACATAGCATTTGTCTTGATGACCATGGACATGCCAGAGCCTGATGCCTGGAACTATGTCCATGTCCCATGGAAGGTCAAGATAGGGTGACTCCTCAATCTGCTGGTTGAGATGCTTGTGGTATTGACAATTAATGTCATAGAATGTCAATGCCCAATTGATTCAATTTACTGTAGTAGTTCATGGCAGAAGTCCCGCATTCCAGGTTGTCCAACAGGAAGTCATCCAACACTGCAAATGTGAATGCCATCTTTGGTGAAGTGAAAGATCCTGGGAAGAGGCCAGTTTCTAATAGCTGCATGTCAGGGCTTAGTGTGTTGGTGCACCAACAGAATCTGATCATTAGGGAGTGGAGCCCTGATGTATCCAACACCATGGTCATCCGAGGATCATTGACCAAGGGTATCCAAGGTCCTTTGGTCAAATGGTCTTCTTCATCATCTGTGTCGCACCACTTGTCGGTCAGTTTTGGGCAAGGCTGGCCAGCATGACCGAGGTGGATTTCCAGACCAATCTTGGTCAAGGAAGTGTCCTCGAAGAATCCATTGACTGATCTGATGGAATGGCATACAGCTGTGCATTATCCAACAGCAATGAGTACAAAAGAGTGGCTCACCAATGCAGCCATGACATCTGTAGACTCCGTCCTTTGGACAGACTTACTATGTCCTATTGGAAGGTGGACCCTCTCTCCAAAGGAGCAAGTCCAAGTAGTCCTCAGTCTTGGACTGCCACTCATGCAGATAGCCATTTTGACTCTTGATACTCAGTATTAGTGAATGGGATGAGACAAGCCAATGGTGAGCTTTCCATGGATTTGTGAAGCTGACAAGGCTCCAAGTTGCCTTAGGCAAGGTCATGGCATTCATAGTCACCCTCCACATGAAATCCTCTGGCAGATCCCTGCTTGGTAGGGTATTTTCTGGGGGATGAATGAACTGATTTGGTTCTGTTGTAATGTGGAGCTTTGACAAATCATCCTTTATCTCCTCTAGATGTTCATTTGTCCTTCCATTGAACCAAAGAGGATGTTTTTGGAGGACTCCAGGCCTTTGGCTTTGACTTGACCATGGGCCCAAGTCATGCTGTGATTGTCTGGATGTGTTGTTGGGAATGTGATGCTTAGACTTTGGGATAATGTGATGCAATGAACAGCACTTGGTAAGGGCTCCAGCTTCATGAAATGCAAGGACTAGCAGGTCATCTTACTGGCATGGGAAGATTTCATTGGTGATGTATTCGGTGAGTCTTGAGACCATGTCAGAGGTTCCCCATCTAATCCATGTCACATCCACCCAGATCAGGACCAGGATGGCACACTGCTCAAAGGCACTCACCAGGTTCCCAAACCATACTATGAGTTTGACCTGGATCACATGGATCTGCCAATCTTGCCTGACATTGATGGTTTCTCGCTCGACACCAAGAAGGGAATATTTTGGTCATTCCTCACCATTCATTATAGTAAGCCTGATAACAGAAAGCCTGCACCATCATCTGATACCTGCTGCCACAGGAATATGCTATGGAAAGCCAAAGGTCCCAGTGCCCTGGAGTGACATAATAAATGGACAGTCCAGATTCATCTCCAGCACATATCTGCCAGATGGCACTCAAATCATGGAGCCATCCAAAATGCACTGGGATGCAGCTGACACTTTGTTGGAATGTTGGTTGGACTGACATTCAAGTTCAAGGCTTGGATTGATGACAAGGGCAAGATGCACCCACCTGTCAGTGAGGAGTCTGATGACAGTGATGCCAGTGATGAGGGTGTGCATCCCAGGCTGACCAAAAAGTCATCAGCCATGGTTGCACTGTCACTCACTGGACTTGCCAAAGATCAGCCAAGGCTCAGAAGATGAGCTTACATCAGTTCCACTGATGAAGAATCTAGTGAGACTGATGCAGATGTGTCCCCACCAAAGGAGGTGGTGAAACATGCCCCTAAATATGTGGGGAACAGTGCAAATGCAGACCACAGTGACCTAGTGGGACACCAGTTGGAATCAGATGACCGACCACTGCCCAAGAGCGTGGGGAAGACAGTCAGAGTTGAGCTGGCCACCATCTCGCCCCAGATAGACTTGGCAAATAAAGACTGACCAATGATAGATTCGGTCAGGAAGGTCTGCCATGATAGAAAACCCTCTGCTGCAAGGAAGACCCCCATGCCCTACTGTACAGGTGACCAAGGAATCAGAAGATGAAAGTTGTGGCGGCACTAAAACAAGGGCCAGAAATCAGTCTCCTCAAGCTCATCATGCTGGCCAGCCTGCTTGGGGATTTGGCCCACATTCTACTCGTCGTGGTCTCAAACATCTTCATGCATCCTCAGTGGTACAGGACCAGGCACCAAAGAAGACTAGGGCTACCAGAGATGCATCACTGGCGGTAAAAGATTGGTCGCCAAGGAAGACTAGGGGCACCAGATTGGTGGCAGACCTTCTCTCCAATGGTCCAGCAAAGCGCACCAGGAACAAGGTTGAGAATCCATTATGCATAAGGGCTCACCCATCAAGGACTAGAGAGAACCATACATAACCATACAATTTCTTACCAGACATGATTATGCATAATATGGGCTAGTGTTGCTGTCGAAGTGAAGTGGCTTCGAAGTAACTTCACTTTGCTTCGAAAATGTGAGACTTCAGGTTAACTTCATTGTACCGAAGTTGGTCAAAGTGACACTTTGTTCACTTCAAGAGGTGAATTGAAGTTATCGCATAGATTAATCATAATAACTACAAGTGTAAAGTCCTATATGTGCATCCTGTCTCTCTCATATTTCAATGGTAAAACATCACTGTACAACTAAGTACATTCAATATGAGCCTCTCGTACATGATCTCGAACATTCACTAAGTTACTTCTGCCATTAAATTTTGCCATAGTTTGCCACAGCGCACACACATTATAATAACCTCACTGTTTGTGTCTTGTATTTTACTACTCTCCATGTACCATCCAGCAGGTTTTCTTCCCAGTAGTCGATCACAGTTTCCTTTGTACTCACCTCCAATACTGGGCATCCCAAGGGCCAAGAGCTCTGGTAGTCACAGTCCACAAGTTTCACCATTGATAACACCAAATGGCTCTTTCAAGACTTTGTGAAACCTCTCTTCACCTCTGCATGCTCCAGGCCCAGGTCCAGCATTGCACAAACCTACACCTGGTACCTATGCCCAGTATATGATGCCCATGCAGCATGTCGAGATGCTACAGCATATGTGGGGCCCTCCATGGCTTGCTTCAACACCACCTATCTTGATGCAGTATGACGGCGTTCTGCAAGACTCGACTGCTCCTTTCAGTGAATGCGGGAATGACGGCAAAAAAAGGTGGCAGCCACAAACATAAAAAACCTGTTTTGAGGAAGTAGATGCTCAGAACAACACTCAGAGGCAGAGCAACAAGAAGAAAAAGACCAATTCAGGTGCAGTGCAGCCACCCTGAAGCCGCAGCTGTTTGTGGTTTTGATCCAGTGACTCCAGTCTCTGATCCTAGACTGAGCTCATGGCAGCAGGCAAGCTTGACGAACTTGCTCAGCTACTCGCAAATGAAAATGAGGAAGCTTAGTTTTAGATTATACTGTAGCTTGAGGTGTTTTTGACCCACTCAACACTGAGCTCTATGTCTGGATGATCATTTGACTGATGCAAAGACTTTGGTAACTGTATGGTGAGTCAGTGATTCAGTTTTTCGGGCAAGCAAAGTAAATCTAATTCACAGCTTTTCTGGCCACGAGAATGGCACCTTGTGCAGCTTTGAGGATGTCATGCACCCACTTCTCGAGGAGGATGTTACCTGGACATTTTTCAATCCATTATTCCAAAACATCCACTACAGCCTCTGTTTCAGGACCTCGCTCTATGAGTTTCAGGCCATCAACACGATTGCCAAATTTAATTTCTAACTCTCGGTTGACAGCACCAGCTTTCGCCAATATCTGCAGCCCATTCAGCATCCAGGCTGAAGTCAGAGAATTTGTACTTGGATTCTGTTGCTAGTGGAACAGGCACCTGGGTGACATTACTTTAAAGGTATATAAAGCTTAATACCTGATATGGTCATCATGGCTTATAACCCTCGAAACTGCTAGCACCCTACACCAGAATTACCACCAGCATTACCTCTACCCTTATAGCCTGTAGTTCCAGTCCTCCTTGCCGTAGATATGTTAGATAAGATGATTAGATAACACAGATACTTACAAAATAAAATAAAAACATATCCCACCATATCCCGCCTTCCTCCACATTATGGAAACCGCTGGGTACTGCATTTGGAAGGCGGAGGCTTTGTACCTGGATTACTAACGCCTCAAACCTTAACTACTAACACCTGACACTTATCGTCATTGCTGTCGTTCCCCACGCTGTGCTCAGTTCCTCAGTGTTTTCTCTCCCAAGTCCAAGGCTACTCTTCACTAATGTCTGGTATCATGTCCAGCACACCACCAATACTCTCACTGCAGTCACCTTGTGGTGGCCTCATGTTGCTTGGCAATATGTTTCTGACTTCCCACTGTTTCTTTCTCTCCCCACCATGGCTGGCCACCATAAACAATCAACAGCAAAAAGACTGAAGGTCCCTCATGGTGTTCTGCATACCAATGCTGTGGGCCTTCAAACCAATGCTACCAACGCTGATGGCTCTGATGTGAGTGGCCATTGCACACATTTCAAGTCTGCTGCCACTGTTGTAAAGGAGTCAGAGGAGGAGTTAAAAAAGTGCAGGGATATGTTGCTTTGTAAGTATCTTGCGCAGCTGTAGACATCATCTTTACAATTCATTATTAGCATTGCCCACAGAGACATGCTTTGCACTCAGTAGCATCACAGAAGCATCTGGTGCTGATCCTGACAAAGACATTGGACTTGATCCTTCTCAGTTCAACAACAGACTCTCTTTGTTCGACGAACAACCACTCAATATCTCGCATGAAGGAGGGGAAATAACTGATGCCCTCCAAACGGTCATGGGTCTGAAGGCACGGTCCAAAGCTCATAGCAAGGGCACGCAAAGTCAACGGCAGCGGCTTGAAATGATGGATGCACACTGGCGGGCCCAATTACCGCAACTTGCAGATGAATATTTGTGTTGGAAACATGGTTACCTGGCGCTGGGCACACCTCCAGTCCTGCAACTTGGACACGAATTTCAAGTGACTGCTGTCTGAAATTTTGGTAATGTTTCCCTGTTTTCATTTCGCCTTGCATGTACTGATTCATAAATAGATTGAGACATAACTACTGTTCACCAACATGATGACAAGCCTGCCAATGTCTTGCTCATGAGAGTTGGTCTTCTTGGCTGTTGTCCAGTTCAGCCATCTGTTGCTATAGATATTCGCACATTAGAACTATACTACCGCCTTCTTGACGCCATCCACAGCTCAGTATTCAGGCCATGGCAAAAACACTTTGCGACCTGCAAAATGTAATCTGCATTTTATTATATAATCATCGCTGACATTTTTCACAGGTGAACTACCACTCGTGTTATTGTGAACAATTTTCCATTGTGTTTGATACATTTCTTGCAATACTTCACGAAGTCCAACAAAGGACTGAGTATGCACTTGGGTGTGAGGATCCAAAATTGAGGGCTACTCACATGTGTGTATGCTGCACTTACAAGGTATATTCTGCGCTTCATATAACAATTGAGAGCTGATGTGTGAATTTAGCTACCTGACAAAAACCATTGGTGCCAAGTATTCTTGTTTCTCATGATGGGAACAATTCTTTGAAGTGCATTGCAAGTGTCACAACCATGGACCAACGTGTCTTTCATTCATCATATATCCTCTCATGCGACTTCATTGATAAATTCAAAGACAAGGTCAAGCATCGCCAACACCTTGACGACCAGTCCAAAGACTCCGCAAAGGTAAGCTTATCTGTTATCTACATACCTAATACCTCCAGACTCATCACAGTGCAGGATGATTCCACTTCTGATGTCCTTACTTCTTGCGAGAGATGGAAAAGTAGCATGCCAGAACATCAGAAGACAGCTCTCGACATCTATAAAACCACAGGAATCTTTGCTGCAGCATGCCGGCATGGTTTTATTATCAAATTCTGCGAGATGGTGCGCAGCAGTGAACTGTAAGTTTTGTATTTTGTAAGTCGTACGTGAATCTTACAAAATCTTTAGTGCAAAGTACCCATTGGCCCTCACTGACTTTATTCTCGATGCTTTTGGGAAGGATGTTGGGATTGGATATGATGTTGGGTGCACATTTGGAAAGATTATTTGCAATAGCCCCCTTCTCGGTGCCAAGGCTGGCGCTAACCAGCTTCAAGTCATCATTAATTCATTTCACGGCTATGCTCATAATAGGTCTTGTCAACTGCGGTACCATCCTCTCTACCAGCCAGGATTTGGGATCGAGGACCTCAAGACCATGGAACGTGTGTTCTCATCATCAAACTCAGTCTCACGTAGTGTTCGGTATGCATCGAAATTTCATTGGGTGCAGAGCATAGACTTGCACTTCCAACAATGGGATGACAATAAATATGTGGAGCTTAGTAAGTCAACTTCTTGATGATGTTCTGGATCACATCACTTAATTACGATTAGGTAAATTTATTCTCAACAACTATCAGCAAGCACTAAGCATCATCAGCGAGTTCAGTGGCGCTATCAGCAATTTCGCTACAAGTCTCAACATCGAGGAGGATGAATTTGAGCGGTGGCTCGAGGCTGAACAGGAATATCTTGATAATCTGATAGACGAGCCAGAAGAACATGTCATCACCTGTGCTTACAGTTCAAGCTCTGATAGATCTCTAAAATGCTGAGTGAGTCCAAATTACTCCAACTTTTGCATAGCTGACTGTGAGGTGTAGTACAAAATGGCAGCAAATCTCTGCATCTTTCAGGAACACGTCATCAACACAGCAGTGTTAATTATTCTGAAGATGCCCATGAGACACTTCGGCTTGAAACGGCATGGCACTCAAGCATGGATGTTCTTCTGGTCAATATTTGCACAGTGGCGGACTTAGAGGAAAGGCTCGGTATCAAGGACAGGTGGACAGATGACCAACCAGACTATCGCAAGGCACTTGGGTACAGGAAAACACATAAGTTTCGGCATGCTCTCGACAAACTACAGCAGCTTGTTGTTCAACGGCTCTTCGAGCTTTCAAAAGCCAATATGTCTGGGACAGGAGGAGCCCCCCCCCCCCCCCCACAACATGCGAGCTGAGTGGGGTGGGGGCGATGACCAACCGGTGGGACGTGAAGACATCATTAGTTGATGTATTGTTGAAAAAGAGGAAATCCTTGAATATCCCTTACTCGTCAAGAGGAAAGGGGAGTATTTCGCTGTTAGCTTTTCAACAAGGATTTGATAGGTTTTTATGGGGGAAGCGTGGGATTATCCTGTCAAGGAGGGAAATCGTACCACCTGTCATCTGTGGGGACACAGAAGCAAGATTTTGCAAGAATCCTAGGGGCCGAGGCCTTAAGGTTACTCAAGCATATCTTCCAAAGACAGTGCATGAAAGAGACGCATGTCAGGTCTCTAAAAATGTAAGCATGTTCTTTTTCACACAGAGATAACCTACCTTCTTGTTACTATGAAGAAGGGAGGAATAGATCAGAAGCAATGAGTCATGCATTGAAACAAAGAAGAGAACAAGAGACAGTCATGACCCAAGAAGTCGGCTAACCAGTAGCTGAAGGGAGGGAAGAAAAGATAGTCATAACCCTAAGTCCGAAGATGAAGGATTGTTGGGGTTCTAAGGTCCCACGACGTCCCGAAGCCGGTCCAGACTTCTATCTGCTTCCTAGGGTTCCCAGAAAGGCAACTCCTCGGATCGTTGGGAATCTAATCTCCCACAGTGGCCACAGGGGCGGCCCAGACTTCTATGTGCTTCTTTGATTGACAGTGTGTGAAAGATTCCCATGATCGTCAGAAAGTGGTTACACAGTCACGTGGCAGATCTATTTTTAGAACACGTACCTAAAAACCAGGCTCAGAGATAAAAATATCCCTGAGCAGTTGCACAGAGCGATTCGGTTGGCTAATTATAACCTTTTATGTGAATTTGATGGTATCGTCTATCGCCAAAAGCAAGGTCTTGCTATGGGAGTTGCTTGCTCCCCTGACCTTGCAAATATTTGGGGTGCCTACTTTGAGGACCACTGTTTTTTGACTGACCAAGTCCTTAAGGACCATGTTGCGTTCTATTGCAGGTATATTGACGATATGTTCATGATTGTTTACGCAAATACTGCCGAGGAAGCACTCAGCATCGCTAAACGTCTTCGTCTTGACGACGAAGATTCTGATGCCATTAAATTGACGTGGGAAGTTTCGGAATATCATATTCCATTCTTAGATATGTTGGTTTACATTGATCTGGTGCACAGCACCATCAAGCACAAACCATACGTAAAGAAACTTAACCACCTTGAACAGGTCCCTTGGACTTCTCACCATCCTAAAGATATCAAAAAGGGTACCTTTATCAGGGAGATGTCAAGGCTCGCAACTCTGAATTCCACATCTGATGGGTATTCAGAATCAATTCATAGCCTTAAACAGCTATATTTGATGTGGGGTTATCCCATAAACCTTCTGGATCATTGGATCAAGGACAACTTCCAAAAATATTGGATGTCACGCTTAAGCATCGAAAATGCAGGAGAAGTGGCAGACATTTTTGTCCTTAAATCTCAATTTAACCCAGCTTGGACCCTGTTCAACATCCGTGAACTCAGTGATACTATCACAGAGGCCTGGCGCTCTCACCTGTTCATGAGATATGAACAACAGAGAGAGTTCGCCGCATCGATAGATCGACTGCCGGCAGAAGAGTGGCTTCGGCCCTCACCTTCGTCTAGTCCTACGGATTGGATGTCGGCATTTCTGACCGAACGGGTCTTTGATGTGCACAGAGCTGGCCTCTGCGATAGAAGATTTCTTGTTTCCCGTAAACGAACACGTAATTTGTTCAATATGGTTAACACATGGAAAAGGTCTGTCCTCACTGACACGCTTCGTACTTTCGATGACGAAATTAACGAAGCTTTTGTGGATGAAGCCGTGTGAAAGCCTTTGTTTATTCTAGGATCTCTTTCGGAAGAAATCCCATAATGATTAAACATGTTCTTATTTTTCTAAAAAAGTAAGACGCTTGTCACTCTTAAATGTACTATAACCTAAATGGGGTCTTTTATTAGATCCCATCGCAGTTGCTGCTGTCCTGCGGACACAGCCCTGCGCAACTGCTCAGGGATATTTTTATCTCTGAGCCCGGTTTTTAGGTACATGTTCTAAAAATAGATCTGTCACATGACCATGTAACCACTTTCTGACGATCATGGGAACCTTTCACACTGCTGTCGATCAAAGAAGCACATAGAAGTCTGGGCCGCCCCTGTGGCCGCATGTGGGAGATTAGATCCCCAATGATCTGAGGAGTTGCCTTTCTGGGAACCCTAGGAAGCAGATAGAAGTCTGGACCGGCTTCGGGATGTCATGGGACCTTAGAACCCCAACAATCCTTTGTCTTCGGACTTAGGGTTATGACTATCTTTTCTTCCCTCCCTTTGGCTACTGGTTAGCCGACTTCTTGGGTCATGACTGTCTCTTGTTCTCTTCTTTGTACAGGTGGACAGATGACCAACCAGACTATCGCGAGGCACTTGGGTACATGAAAACACATAAGTTTCGGCGCGCTCTCGACAAACTACAGCAGCTCATTGTTCAACGGCTCTTCGAGCTTTCAAAAGCCAATATGTCTGGGATAGGTAAGGTTGTATTTATGTGTCGCCCTCGTTTCTAATATCAACGCAGGCTATAAGCTTCATCAACAAATCGGAAGAGCCATCAAAACATGAAGCAAGGCCATTCATGCTGCACTTGAGCAGTATAATGATCTGGCCGCCACCATGACACCACAGCACCACACCTTGAATGGACCAATATTCTGGACTACACATTTGTTTCTGACTTCGAGCTTCTCAAGCACACACATTCTCAGCAAGATATTATGAATGAACCATGGATGGTGCCTGGCAACTGTGAGATTGCAGCCAAATATTTCAAGGTCAAACATGCGAAAGAGGAGTTGGAGAGGCTCAATGTTGAGAGTCGACGGCTTCGCACAGCCATATATGATGAGCATGAATTGATGCAAGCTCAAGCTGATTGTGTTCGCACAAAGGATCCATTATTGGCACCCGAGCTGGATGACATGTGGCGTCGGTGTGAACGAGTGGATGCAGTACACATACAACGACTTGATTATATGGAGTCACTTCCAGGCTTTACAGGAACTCGTGGATGTAGGGTGGCAACAGTAGAGGCAGAGCCTATCTCCGCTCAGGATGATACAGGTGTGGGCAAGTCAGATTATTTCATTCCTGATGTGCCTGATGATAGTGTGCATGATGAGTTGATCAGCCTTGAAGATTTTTTTGAGAACACTTAGTGTAGCATTGATTTATTTATGTACTACATAGCTGCGTATATTGTGTATAGTTACTCATTGAATATTCAGAATGTGTTGATGGACGTTCAAAAGTGAGGTGAGATCTTAGAGATATTGTGGTTTATAGGCAAGATGAATTAAACGTGACCAGTGCAATGCATCAGCATTATCACCATGCCTTTGCCACACCATTTATCTTGCTCACCACATTCATTCCTCAACATCCTCAACCTCCACCATCATGCGAGCACCGTACTCACCTCCATCAATCCGACAATGGGTTCAAGACCAGCCATCTGAGCCCATGAGCCAACAAATTGATTCTGAGCGGTACTTGCGCCGGCATGGCATTCGTCAAGATTCAATGGACAACACTTCAAGAGCCAACCATCTCCTTCATGATCACTTCTGTTTGAACTCACGAGACCTGAGAATTAGCTTTCCATGAAGGCATGTCTGATATCAAAGACGCAGTAAGTATTTATTTCATGTTGTGCAACTGCAAGAATAATCTTTCACTACCAGGCTATAGGTCTCAGTCATATCTCAGATGGCCTGTTCATTGGGTTTGGTGTCCGACTGGACTGGAATCCTTCTGTGCCCCTCCAGGCTTCTGATATCAATATCGATGTTGTGCAGTCTCATCAATTTGCTCAATTTGCTTATTTTGCGCAGGTGGCTCAGCAGGATGCGTGAAACATTTGTACAGGAGCTTGCAATTGCCCATACTTTCACGAGAAATTGAGCCAAATAACACCAGGACCAGGATATGTCGTCGATCCGGTAACATGCACTGCCATGACAGGCAATATCTCTGTTTCTGCTGGTCAAGTAGTACCACAAGCAGCCGCAAACCTTGTACCGCCCTCTCAGACTCCTCTCACTCATCCCACACGCTCACAATCAGCCTGCGATCATCACACCGCCCTCTCATATTCATTCTGCTCGTTCCACACAACCACAGCCACATCGACAGTCCACCCTGCAACAAGCATGATCATCAATAATCCCATCACACCCAACTACTGCCTCACCCAACTACCGCCTCACAGCACACATCAACAGGGCCTCCCATCCCAACCACTACCTTACATACACCTGCCACCTCGCAGCGCACATCATCAGGGCCTCCCATTGCAACGACCATCCCAACTACTACCTCACGTACACCCACTGCCTCACAGTACACACCATCAGCACCCCAGAGCCGGCTGTGCACACCCCACTATGCAGATGTTCGCACTTTGGTGGTGTGTGATGCATCAGGTAATTGGCATAACATGCCACGTGCTGCACCACCATTGGATCAGCCTCAATTAAGCCACATCATCGACTCTTCTGATACGGACTCTGAAGTCTCTGATATAGAGTCAGAAGATGATGAGGACCGGCGTCCTCATACCTCATGGATCATTACTCCACCTGGTTCTCCTCCTACTTCTCAAGCAGAAGCAGACCTACCTTCACCTTACTACCATGAGCCTGTGATTGCAGCCTTCAACTTCAGTCGTGCGACTCAGGATTATCTACTTCACATTGGTGCTTCGCCATGCATGCTGTGCAGAATTGACACATCTCTCGATTATAGCATCTCGGAGTGGCTTACCTGTTTCGAAGCAGCTGGTCTCACTCACGACCAAGCCTGTGCACTATGTGCGCGGATCCTTTCAGATCTGCCCAGTGATAATGTAGAGATGCTGTTGGCTATTGCAGGTATCTAAGTAACATATTTGATTATGTGAGTTTTCAATTCCATCACGGCATTTGGTGTTTGACAATAAACTTTATGGCAGCCTTCATCGAAGTCATTTGTGGGGATTCCATTTGCTTATGAATAGACGGTGCTAGCTGAATTAGCGCTTGCCACCAGGTTTATGAGGGCTCCTTGAGGTTTATTGGCTGTTAGCAAGGAATGCCTCGATATCTTCAACGGAGCCTTGGATGTACGTGATATCATATTAGCGAATTATTTTATTGATGTGGCAGTGTGTCATGTTCCGAGCAAGCCATGAAGCATTGGGCCGATTGTTGTACTTTCTCTAACTTGTCATACTTCTTCTAACTTGTTGTACTTTCTTGTTATACTTTCTCTAACTCGCTCCTTCCATTTATCTGGATTCATCCCCCCTGATGACCATAATATCAAAAAAGGCAACCCTGGACCAAGGAACAGCGCCACTTGGCTAAACAGCGCTCAACTGCATTGTGGGATGACATTGGGCTTCAACGTGCAGCATACCAAAACACAATAGAGGAACTTGCCAAAAAACACGACACATCAGTTTACTTCATTTTTATTATTGAAACCTCACATTTAACGTATTTAGATCCATTGAGTGGATGTCGCAGCAATTGTACCTCGGGGGAAAGCTCCTCAAAAATCACCATAAAGTGTCTTTGTTCAATGCGTTTGTCAAAAGGGAAATTGAAAAATGCAAGGAAAATGGTTACCACTTCAATTCTTTTTTCATACTCTCTAACTCATTGAAAATGTTTTGCAGGTACATTACTTGGACGAAGGACATTGGCTGTGGTATCCCATGAGGCCCGGGAGTCTCAGGCCTGGAAGGATCTTTCAGCGGAGGACGAAGAAGAGCTGATGGAGTATATCGAAGACAACAAGGTCCTGGCTCTGCCTCTCAAAGTCACAGCGCGAAGTATCAATGCTGACATTGAAGGAACTCTGTCACGTATTCAGCCCAAGGTAAGGTTTCTTAATTTTGTTTTATTTCTCCAACTACATACCTTGCTATAGATAGTTGGTTTGGAGCAGCGCACTGGGTGCAATCTCATGTGGATTGTGACTTGTGGCAAGGTCGGTGACGGGTTTGCACCTCGAAGCTATGCATCAGAGAGCTTGCAGACTGCTTGTCTGCACCTCTTCAAAACCATGGTGGAGAAATTCGCCCTACAAGCTGATGGGTATGTGGTATCAGGGGCAGCTGGGGTTGTCAATATGACCACTGGACGCACGACTACAAAACTCAAAGCTGACATACGGGAGATGGTTCGTGATGATATGAGTAAGTTTTTCTCACTTCATTCATGTTCATAGCGCTGAATCTTTTTAGACAAGCTTCTTACCGACACGAAGAATATTGAACCACACAAGCTCCCAGCTGTCGCCTATCATGCCTATGAAAGTTTCGTACTCAAGTGGGGCATTGAGCTCACTGGATGGACTGAAGCCCATGTTATCAACCCTGGCGACATCACCTCCTCAGTTGCATTGGGCCGTCTTCATGCTGCACTTAAATCTGGGGACTGTTACTGGCGTGAACTCACACCTGCTGAGTGGAAGTCACGGAAGGATGACTACGAAGAGCACATCTGCAGGGGTGAAATTCAGGTTCGAGCATCTCGCTCGGACAAGGGCAAGGGCAAGAAAGCCTTCCCTGCTCGCCCAGTAACAAGTCATGAGATCATTGGCGACAGTGAAAGCAGTGACGAGGAGAATGACAACATGCCGCTCGACAATGATGGGCAAAGCAACAGCGATGAGACACACACAAACCATGGCCAGGAAACGACCTCCACACACTGTTTAACGTGTTCGACCCCAATGCATTGGATCACTTTGATGGAAGCTTCATGGACATGCTTAATGGCGAGATTGATGAATTTGGAAACTTCTGTGCACCCTCTGGAGATGTTGATTCATCTCACCTGCCGCCATTCTGATAGCCTTGTTGCAACTCACTATCACTCGTTGTTTCCCTCAAAATGTTGACATATAGAGTTTCAAGTACATTCTGCTGTGTTTTTCTGTCTCTATTACAGTAGAATTAATGTCATTAATGTTCCTAAACCAAGCGCGGCGACGGGAACAACAGTGACAACAACAACAACAACAACAACAACAACAACAATAAGTGTCAGGTGTTAGTAGTTAAGGTTTGAGGCATTAGTAATCCAGGTACAAAGCCTCTGCCTTCCAAATGCAGTACCCGGCAGTTTCCATAATGCGGAGGAAGGCGGGATATGGCGGGATATGTTTTTATTTTATTTTGTAAGTATCTGTGTTATCTAATCATTTTATCTAACATATCTACGGCAAGGAGGACTGGAACTACAGGCTATAAGGGTAGAGGTAATGCTGGTGGTAATTCTGGTGTAGGGCGCTAGCAGTTTCGAGGGTTATAAACCACGATGACCATATCAGGTATTAAGCTTTATATACCTTTAAAGTAATGTCACCCAGGTGGGAACAGGAATGTCTGTTGGCAGTGCCTCAAGACATAGTCGCAGCTCAACTAGTTGATCTTTGAGGTGTTGTTGCATGTAAGTTTGGCGGATCACAGATCACGAAGGCTGGGGGGATGAATAACTTGAAGTTCACAACAATCCATTCATTTTTCGCATTGATGTTCAACCAAACAAACATTGCTTGACGTTCCATGAAGTTCCGCCAAAATAAGTAAGTTTGTAGACTCGCAGTGTTCGATAATTAAGCTTTTTAAGTGTATTTAGTGTTATTTAATGTAACCCCGTGCATGTACACTGTTTTTTGAGTTATTCACATAATCCACCCTATCGATTTTGGCCTTGAGTTATCCACCTAGTTATTCACGTGGATAACTAGGTGGATATCCACGTCGGTGGATAACTCAATAGTTTTCCACGGTACACTAAAGCGCACTTCGACTAACTTCGTTCACATCGAAGTCTAACGAAGTGTGTCCAATTTCCACTTCAGTTCGCTTCGCGGCAACACTAATATGGACAGTATAGCCTGGTTTAAAGATGTCTCTAAGCTTTCTGCAGGTGTTATTGTCCTAGCGTATGGCATGACTCGTTTCTTGTTTATTTTTCTCACTGTGTTGCAGGACAGGAAATGAACCCGTCATGAAGGCCACCAAAGCTTTTCTTGGGGACAAGATTGCTGAACAGCTTCCGCCCAAGGTGTGGGGCCTCGACTCGGAGGGAGAACCTTAATTAGACGTATCGACCCTCTGGACATCCGGGACCTTGGTGAGCTACGGTTCATTCGAATTCTCACGATTCCTCAGTAAACACTTGGTGAGCTACCTCCCTGTATCGGTCCATATATCTTCTGATCAATACGATGACACAAGGTCTCCAGATCTTGGCTCGAGAGCTTGGTACAGCATGACAAAAGGGGTGTTGCTGTTTTACATGATATTGTTCAGGTCAGAATCATAGATATTGGCACCATGACTACCATGGAACAATGAGAGATGACAAGTCTTGCAGAACAAGAGCTCTCTCTGCGCTAATCCGTCGCATGATTTCATCCTGGCGACTGGTGCTTACCCAAGACTTGGAATTCGCTGAGGAGTTGGCCGTCAAGGACACATTTTGATAAAGGCTTGGACACATAATATTCAGTACGGCGGGGCTTTTGCTGTACTCTGTCACTCTGGACAAGGTCAATATTCGTGATCGCGAAAGGGTGACCTGGATGCGATGCTCGCGAGTTACGATTCACACGTTGTGGACGGTGACAGAGAACGAGATCATCCCAGTGTTCGCATAAGACTTTGATGTATCCTAATAATTCTGTGACTGTCACACAGAATTTCTTGCCAATTGTATTATTTGTCGATTATTCGCCTGGATATACCGCAAATATCTGACAGCTGAAGTATGGACCTAACAATCTGTCATCACGTAAAAGTTCACTGTACGCGCTCAGTAAACCTCGTCTTGAAGAATGTAATCACAAATTCCTAAACGCAGTGTAGAGAGTCGGTCATCAGTTGTTGGCACGATAAATACATACACACCTCATCATGCTTTTGCTTCAAGCTCGGACGCCCCAGCATTCGCTCCAGGTATTTCATGAACTTGGCAAACTTGGGTCTCTTTAACTCCTCGCCTAGCTTATATCCCATACCGACAGCGTAGTTCCCTATTTCCAATAATCAGATTCAACCTCTCGGGAGGAAAGGTACGAGTGCGATTACTCTACCTAAATCAGTTTCGATGACGATCTTGAGCCTTGCGAGGTGCGGAGTGATGCACGCATCTGCAATGGTGTAATGATCTCCAACCGCGAAATCTCTGCCCTCCTCGAGAAGTCCTTGAATAAATTCGATTCCCTCCAGGACTTTCTCGTATGGCGCTTGCCCTCGGAGGAAGGCGTAAAACAGTTCCTCGACGTGTTTAGCAGTGGCATTGATGAAGAAACGGACATTGGCGCGCTGAATAGGATCTTTTGGCAGGAGGCCAGAGTCTGGGTAGAGGTCCGCTACGAACTCGAGGATGACGTTCGATTCCGCGATCTTAGCGGACAGGGGCGAAGGATCCTCTGGGTCGACATCGGGTCCCCCGTATGTCACAGCAGGTACCTATAATTATAACATCGCATTCGTCTGTAATAGATGGCGTAGGACATCATTATACATACCTTGCCGACGGTGTTCACTATGCTGGCGAACCACTCTGGTTTGTTCCAGAGATCGACCTGGTAGGCCTTGTATAGTGCATTGGCTTCGACAAGAGCCAGTTCAATCTGTCAATTTGCGTCAGAGACTCATGAGAAGGTGTGGGCAGTAATTTGACCTTCTGGCTATAGGGCGAGAGCTGCAGGGTCAAGGCTCAGTCACGTATTCCTCTTCAATCTGCATCGTTCCTCACCTTGGTGGAGGTATAAAGTCAGTTGTTCGGGCATGTTGATTTAATTGTACTGTGGGTGGCTTGGACGAAAGAATGCCCATGTTCCACCCATATTTATACACGAGACGAGCAGAGCCTTTCGCTTCATGGTGAGCTGATGCTAGTGCTACTAGGGTTGTTTGTAATCAGTGAGGGAGACATGGCTAAGATGCTGGTGGGAACTCTTACTGCTCAGCATTTGCCTCCAAACTGACTTCTCGTTGATCGGTAATATCTCGGCAGCCTTGTGTATGAGTCAGTTGCTGACTGAAATCGCCTGCTGGTTCACGTTATACTTACCAACCGTAAATGAAGGAGAGGCGTTCGGCATTTGCCGACCAGGAAGGATTACCAAGGAAGCACAGCATCTATTTATCGACTGACTCTGAGCGCAGCACTGAGATATATTCACTACGCCCATCGCCAGGCTCAGACTTGCAGGATGAGCTTGATGGTCCTACGTAAATGCGAGCCTGTTCAACTCATCCAGCATCGATCTACATCTGGTTCCATCAACTGAGAGCCGAGATCCAGCACTGTGAGTGACTCAGAGTGCGCTTCCTTTCCTTCCAGGCCAATATACTTTCTACTTGTGCGCCAACATAACCGTTTTGCCCATAACTAAAAGGCTCAGTCAGCATAAGTCTGGGCAGTCGACCTTATTTGAAACGAGTGACGAGGGAAGGTATAATAAGATCGATGCCATTCCCGACTGCAGAATCCAAAGTTTAACGATCAACACGACATCTCTGAAGCGCTTTTCAAGTCCTTTGCTAACATCGGCGCAGGTCCTCACATCGGAATTCCTATCGTGAAGGTGAGCATCCGTTGTCTGCGAGTGTCATCCTTAGCCGATGATCTATATCAGGTATTCCTTCCCATCGGCGTTCCGATTCTCGACATCGCCCGACCGACCTCCACGAACACCTCTGCACTCCCCGCTGATGATCCCAACCTGAAGGTTGTGCGCGCAGACTATATGTCTGCACCCGAGATCTCGGCAATCCTCTGCAAAAACAAAATAGAGGTCCTCATCTCTACCTTTACAGTTTTTTTGGAGGCCTAGCTGTGCAGAACGTTCTCGCGGACGCCGCAAAGGAGGCAGATGTGAAGTTCTTTGTACCCAGCGAGCTCGGCACAGCACTACCAACAGCTGGAGAGGGATCACGGCAACAGGGGCTGCGTGGAGCATGTCTTGAGTATGCCAGTTGTAAATGAAGACAACAGTTGTACTTGGAAAATCTGAGGGAACACAATGCATGCGCATTGAATTTATTTTTTTGTGCATTCGTTATAGTTGATGGGGTTTTGCTGTACTGTCACTCTAGGCAAGTCGAATATTTTATTCGGGATCGCGAAAGGGTGGCCTGGATGCAATGACTGCTGATTTTGAAATGACTTTTGTACCGTCGACAAGTGAATCAGCATCCCGTTCAAGTTTGAGGTCGCAGTGCTCGTATAAGATTGTGATCTATCCATTCACTGTCACAGTATTTCTTACCAATTGTACCTATCATTCGCCTGGCAGTGGATATACGACAGCTGGGAAGCTTTGTTGCATGACGCTAACTACCTGTTATCAGGTGAAAGTTCACTGTGCGCGCTCGGCAGCCAACTTCGTCTTGAATAATGTGATCACAGATTCCTAAACGCAGTGTAGAAAGTCAGTCAGTTAGTTGTTGGCATAAATACATATACACCTCATCATGCATTTGCTTCAAGCTCGGACGCTCCAGCATTCGCTCCACGTACCCCATAAATTTGGCAAACTTAGGGTCCCTTTAGCTCCTCGCCTAGCTTATACCCCATACCGACAGGGAATTTCCCTGTTTCCATTAATCAGGCTCAACATCCCGGAACAAGACACGAGTGCGACTACTCTACCTAAGTCAGTTTCGATGGCGATCTTGAGCCTTGCAAGGTGCGGAATGATGCACGCATCTGCAATCGTGTAATGATCTCCAACCGCGAAATCTTTTCCCTCCTCGAGAAGTCCTTGAATACATTCAATGCCCTTCAGGACATTCTCATATGACTCTTGCCCTCGAAGGAACCCGTAAAAGGGACCCTCGATGTGTTTAGTAGCCACTTTGATGAAGAAACAGACATCGGAGCGCTGAATAGGATCCTTTGGCAGGAGCCCAGAGTCTGGATAGAGGTCCGCTACGAACTCGAGGATGACGTTCGATTCTGATATTTTAGCGGACAGGGGTGAGGGATCCTCTGGGTCGACATCGGGTCCCCCATATGTCACAGCAGGGAACTATGTAATATCGTATTCGTCTGCGATAGACATAAGACATCATTATACACATACCTTGCCGACGGGGTTCACTTCACTAGTGAACCACTCTGGTTTGGTAAAGGGATCGACTCGGTAGGCCTTGTAGGGTGCATTGGCTTCGACAAGAGCCAGTTCGACCTGTCAATTTGCGTCAGAGACTCGTGAGATGGTGTCAGCAATAATTTCACCTTCTTACCATAGGGCGAGAGCTGCAGAGTCATGAGTCAGAAAAGTCTTCCTCTTCACTCTGCATCGTTCCCCATCTTGAGAAGGTATAAAGTCAGCTGTTCGGGCATGGTGATTTAATTCCACTGTGGGTGACTTGGACGAAAGGATGTCCATACTAATTCACCCCATACTTAGTATGTACGAGACAAGCAGGATCGAGGTTTTCAAATCTGTTATCGCATGGCTTCACGATGCTGGTGCCACGTAGTACTAGGGTTATTTGTAATTAGGGATGGAGACATGTAAACATAATACTTACTTGCGAAGGTCCCCAGGAGGAGAGGGGAACGGACATATATTATAGGCGTGTTCTGCCGACCCTGAGAGCAAAGGAAGCGCCGATCATCGACCAGCCTGATCCAGCACACACCGCAATTAGCTATACCTTCCAATCACCACGCCCGTCGCCAGGCTCAGACATGCAAGATGAGTCGGATAGACAGTTGATGCGACCCTGTTACACCAATCCAGCATTGATCTACATCTGGTTCCATCACCTGGGAGATAGGTATCTGTCCAGTGAGCGACTCAGAGTGCTCTTCCTTTCCTTCCAGGCCAATATCTCACTTTTTCCTCATGCCCAAATAGCTTTGCCAGCAACTAAAAGGCTCAGTCAGCATAAGTCTGGCAGTCGACCTTATTTGAAAGGAGTGATGAGGGAAGGTATAAGATTGATGCCATTCTGGACTGTAGAATCTAAAGTTCAGCGATCAACACGACATGTCTGAAGTGCCTTTCAAGTCCTTTGCTATCGTTGGCGCAGGCCCTCACATCGGAATTCCTATCGTGAAGGTGAGCATCCGTCGTCTTCGAGTGTCATCCTTAGCCCACGATCCATATCAGGCATTCCTCGCCATCGGCGTTCCGATTCTCATCATCGCCCGACCGACCTCCACGAATGCCTCTGCACTCCCCGCTGATGATCCCAACCTGAAGGTTGTGCGCGCAGACTATACGTCTGGACCCGAGATCTCGGCAATCCTTTGCGAGAATAAAATAGAGGTCCTCATCTCTACTGTTACATTTTCCTTTGGAGGCCTAGCTGTGCAGACCGTTTTCGCGGACGCTGCAAAGGAGGCAGGTGTGAAGCTCTTCGTACCAAGCGAGTTCGGTACAGCACCGCCAGCAATCGGCATGGCTCATGAAAAACACGACTTCGCAAGTGAGTGATCAATGGTAGCATTTTATGCTCTCGACTCATCCTCCGTTCGCAGTTCATGTAAAGTCGATTGGATTACCCACTCTCCGCGTCTATGTGAGTTTATATTTGCTTTTCTCTAGGTACGAAGCACTGAACACAATTCATCAACTAGAACGGAGTATTAGATGAATTCGTACCCTGGCTCACAGCACTCACCGAGACTGGCAAGTTCCATATTTTGAACAAAGGAGAAATGCCAGGATCGTTCACTGCGACACCCGATGTTGCGGGATACGTGGCTCATATTCTTACTACCCAACCGCCATCTCGTCTACTTGATGTTGAAGTTCGCATCGAAGGACAACGCACAACGATGTCTGAGATCAGCGCCCTCTATAAAGGCAGCGTACCTGTGGTACATTGTGATACCCTTCCTACCGAAGGTGTGGCCGACGCAGAAGTCCGAACGCTCTTCCAGCAGCGCATTGACGTCGGACAGGCGAGTTGTGGCTGGGACCCTGAGACTGGGTTAGATGATGCGGGGTTGGCGGGGAATGATAATTCGCTGTGGGAGGGGCATCGGTGGTTGACTGTTGGGGATGTTCTTGGGCTGTAATGGTGGGTTAGTTCATGTCATACTTCTCAATATCGTGGACCTCGTCGACGACTGAGCTTACCATGTAATATATCAAATGCCTGGCATTAGGACGGTGCCAGACGCAATCCAAGCAATCAGGAATTCGATACTCGTTCCTGTACCCGCAATTTAATAAGACCTATTCTCCATCTAGCGAGCTGGTCCACAAGGTGATCCATCTGATTCCATCACATCCTTCTTAACCTCACCCTGTTCAGCACGAACGGGCACCTCGGTACCGCAGGATCAAAAACCAGTGCAACCCGCCTCAGCGCCTCCCTCCTCCAGAGGGTCAGCTCTGCAACAAGTTTTGAACAGGTGCGTGGAATGGCGAAGAAGATGGGGTACACCTCTCTCCAGATGGATGGCAGAGTTTACCGTCCTACAGTATTGTTTTATTATTCACCTGGTTATACCGCAAGTTGCTGACAGCTGGAAAGCTTTGTCATATGAGGCTAACTATCTGTCATAAGGTAAAAGTCCACTGTGCGCACTTAGTGAAAAACGTCTTGTGATCAAAGATTCCTAAACGCAGTGTGAAAGTAAGTTATCAGTCGTTGGCACAAATACACACACACCCCATCATTGGTTTGCTCCAAGCTCGGACGCTCCAGCATTCGCTCAACGTATTTCATGAAGGTATAAAGTCAGCTGCTCGGGCATGATGATTTGATCGCACTGTGGGTGAACTCGCCGGTTCACTGATGCACTGGACGAAAGAAGGCCCATGTTCATTCAACTCATACATCAGTAAATCACGAGTTTCCTTTTTACCCACTTATATCCAACTTTTCGCACAACGTAGCAGGGAAGTAGTGCGAGGTCAAAAAAAGTAGAAGTTACTTTTTTCAGTAGATCCCCCTCCTCAAAACATACTTATTCTCAACTCATTCTTGCTTATTTGCGCGAGAGCCACTTAAAAAAGCATGATACTAGATATTAAAAGTTGCATTCACTAAAAAAAAGTAGGCCAAAAGTGCGAACAGTAAGGTGAAAAGCAGTCCAAAAGTGCAAACAGCAGAGACATGATGCGGCGGATCAGCGGGGGGCAAAGGTGCATGAATGTACAGATGGAACCGGGCAAGTGGAGAGAGAATGGACAATGATGCGGGAAGACAAAATAGCAAATATTCTGTGGGGTGCATCAGCAGAGCGCATGGGAAGTAAAAAAAAAACTCACAAAGCAGCGCACGCCCCCCTTTGGATTTGACCTCAACAGGAGCACGTTTGACCTTTTGAGCTGCGTCCTGCTGCTGGTGCACCAAGTCGATGATGTCCGCTGTGTACTGCATACCACATTTCGCAATGGATTCGTAGTACTCCGCTGTTGCGAGCCTGCAGTTTGTCTCTGAGTGTTGGGGCACAAAGTGCACGTGATGACGACACGCCAACGTTGGCATTCCATCTTCGAATCATATATATATCTACCTATCTTAGTACTGTCTCTTCCCTCAGTTCGTTCCACTATGACTGAGGGTACATTTGTTCTTTTATCCCGCTACTGTAACTAGACACTAACGCGCTCTTATATTAGCGTTAACTATTGTCTAGGTATATAATACAGTTCGTTCCACTACGACTGAGGCGTTAACTATTGTCTAGATTTTACAGGTTATGAGCCCTGCTCACTCGTAAATGAGGAGCAGAAACCTTCTAGACAGATAAGGTCGCCCAGGAACAAACATGCTGAGTTATATTACCTCAGGCGTGCAGCATATTATGTTGTGAACCCTTCATTCTTTGTCATCGAACTCTACCTTCATTTTCCCATTTGGGCGAGAAGCGTCTGAGGTGACATATATAAACCGTACTCATGGGGCAATTCCCCCTTTTCACATCTTCCTTCATTACCTCGATGTTCTCAATGCCTGTCCATACCAGAACCAAGAGTAGTGTCAACGTTAGCACCGCCAGCACCATGATCACTTCGATCCCTCCCACTGTACCTGCCGTTACGGCCATTACCCTCAGCCAGACCAATCTGGAAAAGATCAAGGTTCTGGACCGCGGAAAGAACAATTGGGGGATCTGGTCCGACAAGATGCAAAATTACCTCCTTCTCAAACACGGCGGTGGCTACATTCTCGGCCTTATCATGCGTCCTGATCCGTCTGTCAATCCGTCTAGTACTTCCCACTGGGATCTCAATAATCTGTGTATCATCGCGGCATTGCGCACACATTCCAGCTCTGAGGAGCAAGAGTTTCTCTGCACGTACACTAATGCCTACCTGGCCTGGAACACGTTGAAGTCTTGTCATGAGAAAGTTGGACCCATCGCCCAAATTCTCCTCATCCAGCAGGCTCTGACTGTCCGTTACCGTCGTTCAGAGCGTCTCGCTACAACCAGCACCCAGCTTAGCGATGTTGTAAGGCACATATATGCTATCGGTCTCCCTAAGGAAGACGACTTCCTGACCATTATGATGCTCAACGCAATGACCGATGACCTACCCCACGTTCACAACCATATCGCCGATGCCCTTTCCACCAGCGCCACTCAGACCTCTAGCATCTATGGCCCTGCCAATATTTGTGCTCATCTCGACATTGAGCAACAGTTCATTGATACTGAGAAGGGGAAGAATGGGGACGTTGCTCTTTTCGCGAATGGTAAAGGCAGTCACAATCATGGCGGCAAGTCCAAGACCTGCACTGAGTGCGGTCGCTCCGGTCACTCGTACTGTTGCACTAACTGCCATAGCTGGGGGCATTACGCCAAAGATTGCTTTGGCAAAGGCAGCAGTATGGAGGGGAAATGTGATGAAGTCCTCGCCCGCAAACGTGCTGCCCGCGAGACCAGTGCCAAGTCTTCTGCTGCCAAACCTACCTCCAAGCCAGCATCTACCGGCAAGCCAGGTGGTGTGCGTTACGACACTGGGGGGCGCGCCTATATCCTCAATGGCGAGACTCACGAGGCTATCTACATTGCTTCTCCCCCCCTTGCATCTCCTACCTCTTCATCCGACACCAAGTCGCGTGAGTTTGCAGGCCTTGCTTGCGACAATCTTACTCCCGCTTTCATTCGCGAGCTCTCAGAGCTTGATGACGAGGAACTGGTGCTCTTCTCCACACTGGACACCTTGCAGGCTAGTGTTGATTGGCGTGAGTACACCCAACCCGTTGACTTTGCAGGCATCACGTATAAGGCACCTAATCTGCATCAGCATACGATCGTTGATCCCTCGGTAGTCCCTTTCTTCCTTGATAGCGGGGCAGCTGTCCACATTAGCAACACCGAGTCAGACTTCTTCAATCTGCGTCCTATTCCCCCTCATACCGTCAGTGGTGTTGGCGGGTCTTCCATTCAGGCACTCTGAGTAGGCACAATTCGCTTGGTTGTCTCCAAGGGGATTCATCTCACCCTCGACCACGTGCTCTTCATCCCTATGGCTACCGTGTGTCTTATTTCCATGTCCAGCCTGTGCAGCGCGCATTGTTGCATTGCATCCTTCGACGCTGATCACTGCTGGGTCACTGCCCGCAGCGGTACTCACATGCTGTCGGGTTCTCTCACGTCTCGCCACTTATATACCCTCTCCGGCGGCCAGCTCTCTGCCGACCATGTGTTCCTTGCTCAGCATGTTCCTGACCTCCAATCTTGGCACCGTCGCCTTGGCCACGCCAACTATTGCACGGTGTACGACCTTGCCCGCTCTGGTAATGCCACCGGTATGCCCATTACACTCTCCACATCACCTCCCGTTTGTGACACTTGCATTCTTGGCAAACAGACTAAGTCTACTGTCCCGAAAGTTCGCACAGGTGTTAGGGCTACTAGGAGATTGGGTATTGTTCATGTGGATCTCATGGAGCATCCTGACACTGTATCCACCTCCAGAAATAAGTACATTATGGACATCATTAATGACTTTTCTTCTTATGCCTGGTCCATTCCTCTACCAGCCAAGTCTGACGCCTTCCCTGCGCTTCAAGCCTGGGAGAAGGCTCGTGAGCTCGAAACCTCTTCGAAAGTCGGCATCTTTCGATCCGACAATGGCGAGCTCAAGTGCAAGACCATGTGAGAGTGGCTCCTCTCACGTGGTACTCTTCACCAATTCATGGCACCCTATACCTCCGCTCAGAATGGTCGGGTTGAACATTTGCATCATACCTTGATGGGTAAGGCTTGTGCCATGTGCACTGCTTGTGATGTGCCTGTTACAGCTATCTTCATATCGATAGACCAGAATTTGAAAAATTCACTTAGCCGCTTTTATTTGTTATTGGAGCGACACCAAACAGAGGCGGTCATGCTAGCTACTTTTGTAAGTCACTTGGGGAGTGCTAGTCTGTGTTAGCACAATGACTGCCTGACCATCATCATCATGCACGGAAACCGTCGACATACAGTGGCTCAAAAAGTGTCCGAATGTTTATGCATTTTCAAGTAATTGGGGAATAGCAAGCCAGAACCAAAGTATGATAAATGGTATAGGGATATGTCTGAAAGCCCTATAGCATGGCTCGAATCTGAGATATATAACGTGGGAACCTGACCATATATGGGCAAGATATGGTAATTTTAAATACATGACTCATTCGGACACTTTTTTGACTTTATATTTAACCAAGACTATTCTATGATTCTAGTACTTTGTGTTACCCCCCTTGGCCTTAATAACTGCTGTAATCCTCCTAGGTATACTTTCTATCAATTTCTGACACTCCTCTTTAGCAATATTTTTCTACTCTGCTGCAAACTCTTTCTCATAGTTCAAATAGCCCCTATAGAGGATCTTGATAGGCAGCAAGTAGTCTTTTGAGTAATTCCTAGAGATGTTCAATGGGATTAAGGTCTGGAGACTGTGCTGGACATGATAGAACATTGATATCATGATCTTCAAACCATTTTATAGCTATTTTTGAGGTGTGCTGATAATGTCTTCTTCATCAATTCCTGACTTATGTATGCTTTTGAGTAGACACTCCTCTAGAATAGAGATGTACTGCTCTGCATTCATCCTTCCTTCCACCTCAAAAAGAATCCCCACTCCATTTTACCCCATACAACCCCATACCATGATACTTCCTCCTTCAAACTTCAGCTTAACCTTAACATCTCTTCTTCTAATGGTTCTCCTGCCTTTTTCCACACATATTCCTGGCCATCTGACCCCATTCTATTCAATTTTTTTTCATCTGAATAAATAACCTTCTTCCAGTATTCTACATTCCAATGTTGGTGCTTTAAAGCAAAGGCCAGCCTTCTCTCCCTATGAGCTGCAGAGAGAAGAGGTTTTTCTTCTTGGTTACAGCCTTAAGATTGGCTGCCTTGATGGTATTTTTAACAGTTTGGGATGAGACCGGAGTGAAGATGATGGAATTGATGAACTTGGTAGCTTGGGTAGCATTTGAAGCCTTGCCAGATAGAATTTAGTGAACAATAGCTCTTTTGTTCTGTGAAGTAAGCTTGGGAGGACATCCCATTTTAGTATTTTCCTTATCTGGTATGTCATTTTTTATGACTCTGGCAATAGTAGACTTACCAAGACCAGTTTTTGAAGCAATATTCCTGATATATAAACAAAAGGTACAGAGAACCAGGATATTATCCTTTTGAGCAGAAAAGATGGGCTTCATGATGATTATGTCAAATTTCATGATCTTGTTTGGGTTTATATATTCAAATTAAACCATATTATTATTATCACACCATTTTATTCAATAATATTATGCATGAATGGTCTGATTTTGTGATTTTAACATAAAGTCAAAAAAGTGTCCGAATGAGTCATGTATTTAAAATTACCATATCTTGCCCATATATGATCGGGTTCACACGCTATATATCTCAGATTCAAGCCATGACATAGGGAATTCAGACATATCCCTATACCACTTTGTTATAGTTTTTAATTCTGGCTTGCTATTACCAAATTACTTGAAAATGCATAAACATTCGGACACTTTTTTGAGCCACTGTATATCCGACTGGAAAACAAACCAACAGAAAACGGGTTCGCATATTGGTGTCACAAGAAGTTTATGCAGTATGTCTTCTGCACTGTTTCTTAACACTGTTGAATAGTTGAACGATCTCAAATGTTAGATTATTGTACAGGCAACTTGTGATCATCGGGCAATTTTTATGTCTTACGATTTTGGATGGCCAGGCTCGGTTCAAGATAGCCAGGTGTTCAAAAATTCTCACCTGTGGAGGCGCAAAGTAGACTACTTTCGACAACATGAATATATCCTTGTCGACAAAGGTACATATTCCAGATACCTATGATATGCTAATCTGAGTTTTTGTAGGCTATCCTTTGACAATGTACTCGATACGTCCTTTCAACGAATTCAATCTCACCAATGATCCGGACGAGGCAAGATGACAGCAAGACTGGAACAGGAAGTTATCCTCCCTCCGTATCTTTTTTGAACATGCCTTGGTCGCTCGAAGGGTCATTTCCCATTCCTCCGTGGTATGACAGGATTTGGACTTACCAGATATCTTCCAAATGGTCGAAGCTGCAATGATCCTTCATAATGTCTTGGAGGAATTTGGTGATGACCCAACAACAATTAAGGGTTTTAATGGTATGGAGGATACAAATGTGAATGATGTCCAAGGTGAAGGTCCAGTCCAGATGGCAGGGGTCAATGCTAATGAGGATGATTTATACCGTCTAGGTCTTCTACAACGAAAAAAATCTTGTAGACTACTCTATGAACTAAGCTTTCTTCTCTGTCTCCTCTGCAGTCAGTCGCTCTGCCATTCTTTCCCCACAAGCTCGTATCAGAGGGTTAGGATGATTCAAAAATTCACTAGCCTGTTGCCACTCCTCTTGTTGTGCCTTTCTTTGTGCCTCTTCTCGCTTTGCCCGAATATCAGCCTGACGTTGCTCGTACTCCTCCTGTTCGCGTTTCTCACGCTTTAACGTGACCTCCATGTTGAGTTTTGCAACCTGCAAATTTGTTTCATCGACTTTCTCCTGACGTTTATGATGTTCGCCCATAGTACCCATCATTTCACGAAGGAGTCCAGTGGTATCGGAAAAGTTGTTTGCCTTGAGTGATATCAACTTACGTACACATTTTTTCAGTGGAGTTTCATCGTCAGAGATAGAGACACTGGAGTTGATATCATGGCTGCGAACTACCATGCTATCATTCCGAGCACTGCTAAAATATCAGAGTGTATCTTAGAATAAACGACTATTACTCACACGGCATCAATGGTTTTGAAAAGTTCACTAGCTTTGAACTCATCAAGGACTTTCTTCGATATTTTCTTCTTAGATGTATGTTTCCTCTTTGTCCCATCAAGTGCAATATCATCCTCAACACTCTTGCCATCAACCTCATCTCCGTCGTCATCTTCATCCCCGTCACCTCCACCAGTGTGCTCCTGCCGCTCCCGCACAGCCTTATACTTTGGCCAAGCTTGGTTGTGCCAAAAGTTATGGATTTGTGCATGATCAAGACGGCCTTTCATCAAGACACATGCAATCTACACTCGTGTATGTAAGTGAGAACATACTAACACAAAAAATCAGGCGCTTCAGATCAGCCTGGCTTTGCTGGCTCTCTGCGAGCTTCAAGATCTCGTCATCTGAATTTCCCGAGGTACGTCTATTTCCTTCACCTGATTTGCTTCCCGTGCCTCTGACTACCTTTGGTTTTGGGATGGGGAGGGACTTGGGGACACTCTTCGAGGCTCTCGGCTTCGGAGTCACTTGTGTGCATCCACGTCGTGCAGGAATTTTCACAGGTGTCAGTGCAGTGCTCTCAGCTGCAGGAAAGTCCCAATGAGGTTGGTGGCTCAGTGTGGTTTGAATTTGCAACAGAACGATGTTGTAGCCATCCAGGCGCGTTTTTCGAGGGGACCAATGAAGACCAGAGGCTGGATCAATGTAGAAATGAGGTTGGCGAGCAGGTGTGCTGGGGCAGGGAATCTGGTGAGTGTTGGCATGCTGGATGAGATTCCCGGTGTCATACTGATTGAAGGACGAGGGCATCAGATCAGGGGGAAGCTGTGCATATCTGTTGTGCATAGTAGGGGCTTGCTTGAATACATCTGGTACTTGTGGGTATGTGTTTTCAGTGGGGAACGTCCACTGGAATACATCGTCCATGACCATCAGTGTTGGAATTTGAGCCTTCGGGCTGTGTCGTTCGATGTGCCGCCTTGGCATATTCTAATCTCAGCGAGCGCTGCTGTGCCATCAGAAATAAAATAAAATGCTCAACCTCAATTAGAACACATTTTATTTCTCTCAAGTTCACACAGCCTGTCACTTGTAAATTGCTTGTAGAAAATAAAATGGAATTGAGTGGGGCTAATATGCGTGTGTAGTACATGCACACCACAGCCCATATGCTCTCCTGCCCCTTTCTCCACAGTTGCAATACTGATGACGAGGATTCGTCAAACTCGAAGGATCATGAGCGGGATGAGGAGGACCAAGGAGATGAGGAAGATGAGGGAGATGACTCCAGTGGGGACTCGGAGAGTGTTGATGATACAGAGCAATCCGATATCAAGTTTCTCCAAGCCATCATCGACTTCTTTCAGCGCGTGGTCTCGTTGGCTTCTGAAGTCATCAATATTGCGGGGGTCGCCGTGAATTCGTACACAAACACCTATTACGACAAACAGCCTTACCATACTTCAATTCTGACAGGGATTGGCTGGGTCAACGAACTTCTCAATGGCCATCCAGAACGGATTCGGTGTGAGCTCGGTGTGCATCGCCATGTATTCATAATATTACTACAATTACTATGTGATGGCGGCATAAACGACTTGAAACATGTAACACTAGAGGAGCAACTAGCCATCTTCCTGTATGCCTGTGTTACAGGCATTTCTGTACGCCACCTTGCTGAGCGTTTTCAGCACTCAAATGATACTATATCAAAGTGCGTCCTCCCACTCTTATAATTACCCCTATGCGTGCTTAATATTAATATTCCTTTCAGATATTTCAAACAAATTCTCATTGCATTCTCCTCCTGCCCAATCTATTCCACTTACGTCCGGCTCCCTGACGCAGACGCTCCAATACCAGCTCAAATCCTTGAGACAACAAAACTGTATCCATACTTCACAAATGTAATCGGCGCTATTGACGGCACTCACATCGATTGCCATCCCTCAGCTGCTGATCGCGATGCCGCTCGTGACCGCAAAGGCAATTTAACCCAAAATTGCCTTGCTGCATGCAACTTCGACATGCATTTCACATACATGTTGAGCGGTTTCCAAGGGTCCGCAGCGGATGCTCGTGTCTACAATGTGGCTCGTCTGACCGATTTTACAATCCCTCCAGGCAAGGTTTACCTTGCAGATGCTGGGTTTGGTGTGTGTGATGAATTGTTCATGCCTTATTGTGGTGTCCGCTACCACCTTGCTGAATGGGGCCACACAAATCTGGTGTATGTTGCCTGACTTATCACCCTGGCACAGTACTTACACATCTTTGCAGGCCTCGCAATGCTCAGGAATTATATAACCTACGCCACATGCAGCTCTGCAATGTCATTGAGCGTATTTTTGGTGTCCTGAAAAATTGCTTTCGCATACTTCGGCACCCTCCTGAGTATAGTTCCGATATACAAGCTCGCATCCCTCCCACATTGTGTCTTGTACACAACATCATCCGCATGCACGACCCAGACGAATTATTGGACTATCGTGAAGTGGAGTCAGATGAGTGGAGCGCTGATTATGATAGCGGCACACTCGCCAATGGACCTCCCACTGAAGCAGCATGCATTCGTGCACACAATGTCCGTGATGAGATTGCTGAATCAATGTGGGATGATTACCTTGCGGAACGGCGGCGTAGAGGAGCATCTTTGCCACCTGGCACAAACTGAATGTAATTAGTTTTCTCGTTTGTTACTGTCATTTTTCTATCAATGTACAATGTATCTTTGCCGCCAACTTGAAATATTGTATTGCATGCAGATAAGAAATGAGTACTTCAACAATGTCGTAAAAAATCTAATGTGAAGGTATTACAGCAGTTCCCGTTTGTTCGCCCACACTCTCCTTGACTCCCGCAGGTGCTGCACTGAGAAAATCTTATGAATGCCATCTCGTGTAATACTATTGTAAGCATCAGTGATAGTGACGTCAGATTGAAAAAGGTTGATCATCGCCACAGCATCATAGTCATCCAAATCCTTCTCCTCTTGCACTCGAAGCATAGTGCGCTGCTTGTGGGATGGAACAGGTTCCATGATGTGGGCTGTTACGGTATCCTGAAGTGCTGAGGTTGCGGAAGCTATACCATCAGCCACTTTATCACCCAACCCTTCCAAAGTGAGCAGCAGGGAGAGACGCTGTCATTTCGATGACCCTGCCGCACTCTTGGATTTTGAAGAATGTGGAGGGCGGGACCTGTGTCGTTCACTATCGTCCCCATCAGCTTTACGCTTCACTGCAGTTGATGAAGCAGGCATGGAAATCGAGGGGGCGACAAAAGGCTGCATTGCTGCATTGAAGCCTCTTGGCGTGGCAGGTGGGATAGGTGTGGGGATAGGTGCGGAGACAGGTGGGCTATTGTTTGGTATTGGAGTTGTGCGCATGTCGTCATCATCGAGATCATGGAACTCAACCTGATTGAGCGCATTCTCCAGTGACAACATGACGTTAGCAGAAGCATTGGCGGTGGTAGTATGGGTGATATCACTACCGGTTGCTGTGGGAGTCGACATGTTTGTGGTAAGGCTGGTGCTGGCATGGAAGCCAACCCAGCTGCTTGTGTGCGTCGGAATGATGCCTCGTAGCGCCTCGTAATGTGACCATCCTTTGTTTCTTAAAGGCTTCGCTGAGGGGTTATGCTGCATGAATAATTAGTGTAGTAGAGCAGGGGAGATAGATGAAAAAGTACCTTAATAAAGTCCGCCCACATAGTCTCAGATTCTTCGCTGATATTGGCTCCAAGTTCTGGGTGGAACAATAGCCCTGAGGCATGGCTAGCAATTTTGTCGGCCACCTGATACATCTTTTGATCTAGAGATACATTAATATCAGTAACGGCACATATATCAATAAAACAATAGTACTTACCTGACCCCATTTGGATTGGCAGGCTTCAGGTGTCTTGGGAGCACCTTCGGGACATGGGCGTGTTGCCATATCTGCAGCAGCACTAATCCAGAAAGATTTGGTGAAGTTCATCCCATCACCCCCTTTGGCGTGGTGTTGGACAGCGTATTCAACTAGCTTCTTTTCATCATCCAGAGACCATATGCAGCGGTCTTTTGCTGCTGGGGCAGTTTCCTGACTGTCAGTGGCTGCCCTCTTTTTACCTTTTCCTCTGACCATGGTTGGGTGGAAACGGAGAGAGTATCGCGATACTGACGAGCATCACACTGAGGGCATGATTTGTAAAACTAGACACAATTAGTCCCCAGTAGTGTGTAATGGACTGATATTAGTATCTACCTAGACACAATTAGTCCTATCGTAGGTAGATCAGTGTCTAGATAGAGTAAAGCGGAAAACAGATAGACGTACCCCAGTCGTGTGTAATGGACTGGGGGAAAAGGGAAACTCGAACATGAGCCAATATATATAGTAGTCCATGGTTGGCATTCTGCAATCTATATTCTGTGCTTGCATCGTCACGTGCACGTTTAGTGCATTAACACTCCTCCTCGATGCGATGTGTATCTCCTCCTCGACTGAATCACCGGAGGCCAAGACAAGCTCGCAGACGCGTGTAGTCCTTCTTGGCCAGAGCCTTCGTGAAAATGTCCACGACATTGTCCATAGAGCGGACGTAGTGGAGCTTAAGTTGGCGGAGGGATACACGTTCTCAGATAGAATGATGAGCGATATCGATATGTTTGACTCGCATGTGGAACGAGGAGTCCTCGGTGAGCACGATAGCGCCGTTATTGTCGCACATGAGTGGGGATGCTGAAGGTTGGGTGAAGCCTAGCTCATGAAGAACAGTACGGATCCACTTGATTTCCTTCGCAGCTTCGGACGCGGCAACATATTCGGCTTCGCAGGTAGAAAGAGATATGGTCTTTTGTTGCCTTGCGCTCCAGGTCACGAAGCCGCTACCAAGAGAGCAGCAGTAACCGCTGACAGAACGGCGGGTGTCGACGCAGCTGGCGAGGTCGCTGTCTGTATATGCGAGCAAGCGAGCAGGGTGTTCGCCGCCGAGGACGAGGCAGAGAGTGCGAGTACCTTTAAGGTAGTGAACGATGCGCTTAGCCGCCTCCCAGTGGACTTTGCCATAGCTATCGAGGAATTTGCACAATTGTTGCACCACGTAGGAGATGTCAGGTCGAGTGCCGATAGCCAGGTACATTAGGGAGCCTACGAGCGAATGATAGGGAGTGCATGCCATAAGGTCACGTTCTGCGTCATTACGTGGGGAGTGATCACATCGCGAAAGGTGCAGGCCAGGCTCCATAGGGATTAACACAGGTACCACGTCTTGGAGACCGAACTGAGTGACGATACAGTCAATGAGGGCAGTTTGCGACAAAGAGATAGTGCGCGCGGAGCGGTTGCGTTCAATGGCAATCCCAAGGCAAAAATGGGCATCACCGAGCTCAGAAACCTGCCATTTGGTGCAAAGTTGAGCTTTGAAGTCGGCTAATACTGCTTTCGAACTCCCAACGGTGAAGAAGTCGTCAACATGGACCGCAATGAGGAGGACACTGATGTCGGTACGGCGTAAATATATGCAATGCTCGCTCTGGAGACGTCGAAAGCCCCAGGACAACATGGCTTCGTTGAGGGTGCGGTTCCAGATGAGTCCGCCTTGCTTCATACCATACAGGCCTTTTTGCAGTTGCCACACGTGGTCCTCGAAACCAGGCTCGATGAAACCCTCGGGTTGCTCCATATAACCAGACTTCATCGGAGTCGAGTAACCTGTAGAGGAAGGCCGTCTTAATGTCAAGCTGTTCGATTTCCCCAATCGAGGGCAGCGCCGAGGTGTGCAAGGATACAGAAAGATTCCAGACGAGCAGTGGGTGCAGATGTCTTGTATAGTCCTGACCCCAGACGGCAGAATAGCCGATACGGAAAGATTCCAGACGAGCAGTGGGTGCAGATGTCTTGGTATAGTCCTGACCCCAGACGGCAGAATAGCCTCAACAGACGTACCGAGCCTTGAAACGAGCAGGGGCACCGTGTTGGTCGCACTTCAGTTTTAAACACGGGACGGCCTTTCATCACCTTGCGGCCAGATGGAACAGAAGACCGGGGGACGAGTTTATATACGCCCAGATCACGCAAAGAGGCAAAATCGTTGCGCAAAGTGTTGGTCCATTGTGGCACGTGCTCGGATGCCATAACCTCGGCATACGTGGTGGGATTGGTGGGATGCTCGTTGTCGAAATCGTCAGGCACAGCAGCAAAGACTTCAGTGAGACGTGCTAGCTCGGCTGCAAGAAGAGTGAGGTCATCGTCATCAGTGACGTCAGCAGACAGAGCATTGGCAGAGGCATTCCCCAAGAGACTGTAAACATTCAGCGGCAGCCAGAGATGTGAGGGTGGCACATTGAGTAGTGGACACAAAAGGAACACCTTCGGCAGCGCACGGCGCTCTGACATCAGAGGTGTATGACTGGAACGCCGAAGTGGCGGGTCACTAGATGCAGGTGGAGGCAGCGCTGGGATCGGGTCACATGCGATGGGGGCAGCGGCTGCAGGGGTAGGTGGTGCATCGGGACACACAGGTGCGGGGGGATTATCGACAATGCGCCCGGGATGCAGCGGAGTAAAGCTACCATTATGAGATTCAATAAAGGATACATGATACGATACGAAAACCTTGTGCAAGTCACGGTGATAACAGCGGTATGCTTTGGAATCAAGGGAGTACCCAATTAAGACACACTCAATGGAACAGTTGAAAATCTTGGGATTGTGACAACTCTGGATGAGAACGAAGGCACGACAACCGATCTCCCGCAGATGCGATAAGTCAGGCTTACGGTCGAACCAACGCTCGTATGGCATGTGGCCCTTCTGAGAAGCAATGGGGGCGCGGTTAGACAGGTAATTCACAGTAAGAATGAACTCATCCCAACAATTAGGCGGGACATCGCAAGCCGTTCGCATGGCATGGGCTTTGCCCATGAGAGTGCGATGAAGACGTTCAATGCGGCCGTTTTGAGCAGAAGTATGTGGGGCGGTGAACTGGTGCAGCGTCCCACATGAGAGGAGCCACTCTCGCATGGAGGCGGACTTGAGTTCACCGTTGTCGGAGCGATAGATCCCGACTTTAGAGGAAGTCTCAAGTTCGCGCACACGTTCCCAAGCCTGCAGAGCAGGAAAAGCGTCAGCCTTCGAGGCTAGAGGAATTGCCCAAGAGTGAGACAAAAAAATCATCAATAATGTTCATGATGTATCTATTGCCCGTTGCGGAAACTGTGTCCGGATGCTCCATCAAATCAACATGCACAACACCAAGCCTACGCGTCGCCCGTTCCCCTTCCCTGACCTTGGGCACCAGCGTCCTGGTCTGTTTGCCAAGGATGCAAGCATCACAAACGGGGGGAAGAGAGGAGAGGTCAATGGGCATACCGGTAACATTACCCGAGCGTGCCAGATTGTAAATGGCGCGATAGTTGGTGTGACCAAGGCGGCGATGCCAGGATTCAAGGGTAGGTTTACACTGAGCCAGGAAGGCATGATCAGTGGATAGTTGACCGCCAGAAAGAGCATAGAGGCGGCGAGAGGTCAGAGACCCAGTGAGCATACAGGTCCCACTACGAGCCTGAACCCAGCAGGACGTGTCATCGAAAGACGCCACGCAGTGGTGTGCAGAGCAGAGAGCTGACACGGACAAAAGACGCACGGTGGCGCTAGGGATGAAAAGGATGTTGTCCAAAGTGAGGTGGATACCCTTCGCGACGATAAGGCGGATGGTACCGAGGCAACGGCCTGAATGGAGGAGCCACCAACACTGCTGACCACACGAGGGGGGATAGGGCGCAGGGAGTAGAAGTCGGGTCTCAGTATTACTAATGTGAACCAAAGCCCCGCTATCGAGGAAGAAGGGTAGGACCGAAGGATCAACGATAGTACACGCACGTTGGTTGGGGGCCTTGTAGGTCAGACCGGCGAAAGTCAATGGGCTGAGTATGGGATCGCCAGTCGACGCTTGTCTCCATGGACCCAACAGCAGCAAACAAGGCATCATAGTCATCGCAAGCAGAGTCAGGGAGATCACGAATGAACGTGGAAGTGATGCTGTCGTGGGCCAGTCCCGCGAACTCCTTGGTGGGGGTGGAAGACCCAGAGGAAGAGGGTTGCAGTAGCGGTGATGTAAATAGCCTCGTTGCTCTCACTATCTAGAAGGTAGGCGCGACCGCTGGTGTCGTAACGAAGACTGCTGGGCCTTCCGGTAGCTGCCAATCCCTTGGGAGCGGTGGGTTTAGACCCCTTGGCTGCACCCGACCGGGCTGCGCGTTTCTGGGAAGTTACCTCCTCCTTCTTGCCTTCCATGGCTCCTCCTTTGCCGAAGCAGTCTTTCGCAGCGTGCCACCACTTCCCGCAGTTGGAACAGCAGGTAGAGTGGGAGGACTGCCCACACTCCGTGCATGCGCGACCAGAGCGGCCGGGCTTACCCTTCATAGCCACCATTGCCACATCAGTTGACTTCTCACTGTGAGCAATTGTTGCTCGACGTCGAGACGGGCCCGAATATTGGATGGTCCGTAAGGCATAGTGAGGGTACTGATGGCAAGTGAGTCAGCAATATGATTCTGGACGTGTGGTAAGTCTTCGCTCATTGCGTTAAGCATGAGAATGGTCAAGAAGTCCTCCTCCTTCGGTAAACCAATTGCGTATATTCGGCGGACAAGATCGCTTAGCTGAGTGCTCGTAGTGGATAGGTGTTTGGTGCGTTTGTATTTAACGGCAAGCCCTTGTTGAATGAGGATGATTTGAGCGATGGGACCGACCTTCTCGTGGCGTGACTTTAAAGCCAACCAAGCGAGGTGTGCATCAGTGAATGCGCGTAGAAAGTCTTGCTCTTCAGAGCTGGACCGAGTATGGAGGGCTGCAATAATGCAGAGGTTGTTTGAGGTCCCAGACGCTAGCACCGGTGGGATCAACAAGCGGATCAGGACGCTGAATGATCCCGAGCAGGTACCCACCCCATGTTTGAGAAGCAAGTAGTTCTGCAGCTTGTTCAGACCACGCACTCCAGTTATTCTTACTAGGGTCTAGGATCTCGATCTTCTCCAGGTCAGTTTGACTCAAGGTAATGGTTGTGATGGAAGGCACTGCCATGGTCTTGGTTTGGGGGGACGGTACCTTGATGGTAAGAGGTGATTTGACGCTGGCGGGCGTTAAGGTGCTGCTCGTTGCGACAGATGTAACCAGCCCTTTGGTCAAGTCGAATTTACCAATATGGGATTTGGATCGAGTGTGAGGCGCAGGAGTCATAGCACGTAGTGGTATGAGAGAGAGAAGCAAAGAGGGGAAAACGCGAAGGGGTTCCCTTTATAAGCGTGTCGTGTACGCGCACGGACGTTGATCGATGTGATGCTTCTCACCCGAAGAGGAAGTGGGAATGATGTTCAGAAACGTCGACCGAGATAAGCGTAATAACGCTGCACGCCGTATGCGTGGATGTTACACTGAGGTCGTTGGGACGTAACGATGGCTAGATGGTTTCTGCACTCTCGTTTACAAGGGTGCAGGGCTCATAACCTGTAAAAACTAGACACAATTAGTCCCCAGTCATGTGTAACGGACTGATATTAGTATCTACCTAGACACAATTAGTCCTATCGTAGGTAGATCAGTGTCTAGATAGAGTAAAGTAGGAGAAACAGATAGACATACCCCAGTTGTGTGTAACAGGACTGGGGGAAAAGGGAAACTCGAACATGAGCCAATATATATAGTAGTCCATGGTTGGCATTCTGCAATCTATATTCTGCGCTCGCGTCGTCACGTGCACGTTTAGTGCATTAACATGATTGATATTGATAAGAAGACGTCACACCGTGACCGGGGCACACGGCACACCGGCATGCTTACTTAACCATGTTGATTTCTTTCTTGAAATTTGTTGAAGTTGGGCGAAATTGCGATCCCGAACAGAGTCTTACAGACTTCTCGTCAATCAGCATTATGGCAATATTGGATCAGTCAGTTTGGGGACAAACACTGAGCAGTAAGAATTCTACCTGCTCAGTGCTGCATCTTACTAAGCTTCACTGATTACAAACAAGTTCAACCCTAGTGGTAATACCTGGCATCAGCTCACCATGAAGTTCTGCTCTGCTCGTCTCGTACATATGAGTTGAATGAACATCGGCATTCTTTCTAGTGATGGACAGGTTCGGTTCGGTCCGGTTCTCTGAAAGATTCTGAGAACCAAGAACCGGACTATAGGTTCAGTTCTCCCAATTCACAGAACCGTGGACCGGATCATTGGTTCGGGCAAATAATGGTCCGGTTCTGGTTCAGCAAAGGTTCGAACCATGAACCGAACCATCCAAATTTTTAAAGGAAAACTTTTGTTGGGGAGGATGATATAGACTATGGTAAGCTCGTACATGAGATACAGTGTATACTAGACTAGTCCTCATTGTCTGTGTCATCCCGGAGTGCAGCAATCAATGCATCTAAATGTTGCTCAGCATCACTTGCAGCAGAGATGTGCCCATTGCGGTATGCACTCTTCAACAGCTGCAAGCTCTCAAATACATCTGCTTTGAGTCGGTTCTGTCGCTTGGTCCCGGTTAACCCAGCGCTCGAAAAAGCACACTCTGATGGTGTAGAAGAGCCCTGGATGGCTAAATAATCCCTGGCCATGCGTGAAAGTGTTGGATATTGTGACTGGTGGTGCTGCAGTATTGAGCTTAGATATACATGCACGCACAACAATGAAACAAGAAACTTACACCCCACCAACCTACGACATCTTCCGTGGGCTCGAGAGCACTCTGAATATATGCTGTAAGTTCGGCACGGGGTTTAAGCTGTGTGCAATCAGACACATGACGTGCATGAACAGCAGCGAGAACCCAGGATCGGCCATATTGGGCACTATGTCCAGGTGGTGCTTGTTCTGTACCTGAATCGACAGGAACCGAGACGGGGGGGACATAGTACTCATCAAACTAGTATTAAAATGAGTCAGGACATAAACACATCAAAAATGAACAAAGGTGACTTACGACTCGTTCGAGACTTTTGAGACCGACTTTGAATAAGTCTGTGTCCCACTGATGTTCAGCATATGCAAGCTTGACATTAGGATCGAGTGCTGACAAGCGAAGCCATCAATGAATGAATGAAAGCGAGGAAGAGAACACACCAAGACAAATGAAGTATGCATTAGTATCCTTTGTTTTGTCATACCACTTCGCAACATTGTCCAATCCCTTTTGAATAGCGTCGTGGACTTGCGAAAATCGGGGAAGGGCTGCCATATTTTCCCATGACTTCTGTAAGAATTCGAGGATGGGAATTGTACGCCAGACGGTAGGGTCACGTGAGCTGGAGAAGGTTTGCGTAGCACTCACTGGTTCCTGCAAGTACATGGTACCATCAGTGTACAAAACATACAACCGGTATAGATGGACACAAACCTGCAGAACTTTGTGTGTCGATTTCATCTTCTCCCAGTCCTTTTTGTCAAGTCGAAAGTCTGCATAGCATTTACCTTTGAGGTTAGGGACATCTTCGCTGTCATCTGCGAGCTCGACAAAAAGATTGACACCCTGCCATGTTAGGTATAGTAAGCACGTGAACTCACAACACGTAACGAGAGACATACCTTCTGAAGTAACAGCATTCGTGTAATGAAACTGTGCATTGATGCCCATCGAGTTCGTACCCACTGCATGAGCTCAAGGATAGGGATATCTGCTTGCTTACATGACTGAGCAAAGAATGCACGAGCTTGAGGCGATGCACGGATCTGTAAGGAGTTAGTTGAATATCACAGTAGATGAGCCTTGGCATACCTGTTTCACGAGGGCTAGAGCCTTTCCAATTGTATCACCAACTCCAAACTCATCATCTTCGTCATCATCCTCTTCATCCTCTTTGCACTCGATCCCCTCCAAGCTAGCATTCAAGGCATCAAAATCTACACCTTTGCCGTCTACCTCTGAGTGCTTGAATGCAGCCTTGATCTTCTTAAGAAGTTTGCGACTAGACGTCGGCGAGACAGATGTGAGAAAATGCCCCGCAGCAAGGTTGATAGTATGCTCCATGCATCTACCATTGAGTGAGTGATGAAAATACAAGTCCAAGTCATAAAATGCATACCTGATATGGTTTTCTACTGGATCCCACTGTTTCGCACCAGACTTCTTGCCAGTGTTGATTGTGTCAGCAAACACCGTAAGACATGTATCGTTACTGGCTGTGTTATCGCATGTGAACCAACCAACCTGAACATTATTCAGCATCGCCTAAATAGAATAAAAATAAATACTCACTTTTTCACGCAGACCATAGCGGTCAACAGTGCGCACAAGTAGGTTGGCCATATTGGCTCCGGAATGCCGTCCTTCGATTGGAACAAAAGCAAGTTGTTCAGTTTGGAGCTTCCAGTCGTCGGGACGGTCTGGTGGAGCATGTACATAATGGCCGGTTACCGAAAGGAATGGGTCACCAGGGTCAGAAGTCCAAGCATCGAAGGTGAATGAAACTTTCCCAGGTGTGTCCTAAGCCGAAGTGGTCAGGGCTCAGCTGATGGTGCTCACAACATAATAGAAGCACATACCTTCAAAACCTCTTTGATACGAGCTTCTGTGGCTTTGGCTTTCTTGAGGATTTCCTCGCGAAGGGCCTTGCGGTGTGGAATGTCCTTGTCGGATAGAGTTGGTCGGACATATGTTAGTAAGCGACGAAAAGGTCCCTTGTCAACCAGTTGGAATGCCTGTATATTTTGGTTAGTTGTTTGTTTTATCATAATTATGAGCAATTACCTTGTCTTCGCACACAACCAGCTCGACAATGTAGTCAAGAAGACCACTAGTAGTGAAAACAGGTGCCCGAGGTTGTTGAACCACGACACCATCAAGACTTCCTTGACTGAATGATGCAGTGAGCAAGTATGTACATTAATAATGTGTGACGAAGCTTACCGGTCGAGAGTCCCGTCGGACTTTGGACATGCTCGTGCATTCATCAGGATTTGTAAGTTTTTGCAGCATGCTTTATAAACAACGAAGTGGTCGGCATTCCTAAAATACCTCTGTCAGCAATAGTCGGCAACAACACAGAAGACTCACCTAGCAATATGGGTACGAAGCGTTGACATACCACCTTTAAAGAAGCAATGTCGAACAGCGACACCATTTTTTCTATAGAACAAATGGTAAAATCTGAGTCAGATGAGTAAAGGCATTATTCTAATTAAAAACTCACTCGCAGATGGTGCAAACATGTCCAGACTCGAGCAGCCCAGTATGCAGGTCTAAGTGGCCATCCTTCTTGGCAAAGATGGTGCGAATGTCTGCAGTACGTTCACGTTTAAGACAAGTCGTCCCCGCCTCACGGTCCGCGTCCCCCATAGCTTTTGTTGTTGCATATGAAGTCTCTGCTGTATCATCCAGATCCTCGTCAGCTTCGGTGTCAGTGCCTTCAGCAAGATCACCATCCGAATCATGGCGTGCATCATCACTGGAAGCACTAGAAGCTGGAATAATCTTGCGTGAAACTCGTCGTTTGGTGCCTGGACCATCGGCGGCCTTTCGCTTGCTGCAGGCCGAACTTGACACAGCAACATTGTCAGGATCGATGATTTTCGTTGAAGGTCGAGGTGCTCGAGTACTACGTCGAGCACCAGCAAAGAAATGGTGCACCGGAGTAGCAGGCTTTTCCATTGCAGGCCTGGGGGCAGATATAGGCTGCTCATCATCTGGGTCATTGTGCCAAACAATTTCGGAAGCATCTTTTAGACGGCCGTCGGGACCGACAGCGCACTGGTCAGACATGATTATGGGTGAGGAATGTGAAAGCACTGGCAGCTCACCGTAGAACTTATGCGCAGCTTTAAGCTGCAATCATTGATCGAAAAAATGTCAAAAAATGTCAGTCAATCTGATGGATTACCTGCAACTCGTTGATTGAGAATATTAAGTGGTGTTGTCAAGGTGTCGGTCTGTCAAAGTCAGTGCAGATCACCTGATCTATTCAGTGTACTTACCGGTTCGAACCTGTTCAGAACCGGTTCTGCAATTCTGCAACTCCTCGAACCGTGGACCGGACCAACGGTTCAGTTCCCCCTGTTGCCCGAACTTTGAACTGGACTTTGGTCAAGTTCGAAATGGTTCGGGTTCGAACCGTGGTTCAGGACCGGACCTGGCCACCACTATACTAACCTCCTTCCAGTTCCAGAGTCGTTTCTCTACTAGCAGTGCTACTGCTACATTTGACTTTAAATTCCTGAATGCCACTCCTAGCAGTGAGAGACATGCGGTCGATAACTTAATTGAATTGCCTTGGGGTGCGTGACAAAAATTGCTTTGCACTAGGCCAAATCACACTTGGTGGAGGCTTGAGGCGAATGTACTTGAGCGTGTTAATCTTGAGTTCAGCGGAATCCTTGGGTGTCCAATTAGTATGGCAGGTTCACTGCGTGATGACATACTTGATCAGGTCGAGCATATTAGTATGATCCTTGTCTTCTTCAGGCCTATCGATACGTCGCTTCATTCTACCAACGTACTCCAGGAGAGCACCAACTCATGATTATCGGTCAAGCGGAGCCGGTAAGTAGTTTGACGTGATTCATATTTAATGGAATGACTTTGCTTTTCGAATGATATATAATGAGCGGTGGAACAGACTCCGAAATACCCATGTCGAGTGTAACAGCGGCCACTTTGCGCAGTGCGCTGTACCACTTCGAGACTGCTTGGCTTTTCACGAGATCTGACTTCAAGACAACAATCCTCCCAGTGGTATGCATTCCGGCAATTACTACTAGCGCGCAAGGCTGAATTTTCCGTGGTAGATGGTATTTGCAACCGTTGTATCCCTGTCTATGACTTAATGTTTGTCATTTCCGGTAGGTATGGCTCATGAGTGCTCATATCTTGCCAGCTAATGTGCGGTTTCGCGTATTGTCATGGTAGTGCGCCGTGGCGTCATCCTCATGGACTTAGGCAATGGGTACCTCTAGAATGTACGATTCTGTAACATATATGTTATTAGCGGACTAAAGCAGACATAGCCCCCATTCCGTTCCCCCGGCTTATCTTTCTTACCGCCGTTATTCCATTAATAACTGAACTTCTCTACTCATATAGTTCTGGGACAGTCACTGGCTCACTCCGGTGCATGGCTCATCTTTTATGATACCGAATTGTTCGCTTTTTTTCGTCGATATTTGGCCACAGCACCATTCCGTCAGCGTAGCCGCCTTCTCGCGATTGAGGACCCCTTCCATCGAACTTCATCTATTTTGCATGGACCTGTCCCGCTTCAGACGGAATCATGCAACAAGCTGTTTACGATAGTGCAGCCCACCTCCGCCAATCAGCCATTGGTGAGAATAATAAGCTTCATACAATAATTATGCCATCTTTCACACACCACTAAGCAGTATGTTGTCTCTGATTGATTGTATCTGAGTGTACGTCAGGCTGCCAGCTATCATGCCCCACTAGCAGCCCTAGGCTACATAATATCCAGGAACGTAGGACAACAAACCAAGTAAGACTGTAAGATTGTACCGAGCGCTAGAGCGTGCTGTGTACGCAACTGCAGACCCTATTTACACTCCCGAGACAATTATAACTCCGGGACCCCATCATCATTCATTCCAACGCATCACAATCTCATAACTGCGGGGCCAGTTTTCGTTTTACCTTTATGCCGCTGCATTCCGAAGGTTCAACATTCCATGCGACTCATTCTTCCCGTCGAGCTGCCAGAATGGCACTCTCTGTTGGTATATCCATCACGCTTCTTGCGTGCATTGGGGAGCTCGCAGCTTTTTCAGGTTTACTCGGTATCGGAAATATACTACTGCTTGTGCAGAGATCGCGGCCTCGAGGCTCCATCTCTCCGAAATCTGCAGTTGATTACAATGGTATGTACTACTAAGACTAATTGTGAATGAGGTCAAACATTGACAGGATCGGTCTATATAAAGGATAATTATCATTGGGCATCTTCGAGTAGTCAGATCTCTGCTTGCTCCTTCGAACCCGGCACCATTGAGGACCTCGGGAAAGCGGTTCGTGTTGCTGAAATAAAGATCTCAGACCAAATAGTCAATCTTATACCACAGCTTAAAATATTGGGCGACACTAGGACGCCGTTTGCAGTGAGCCATGACTTCTTCTTCAGCTTGTGCATTTATTTTACACAGCGATCAACCAGATTAAAAGGGGTGGTCATGAGACCAACCCAGGCTTTTCGTCGACCCAAGGCGTTCAGATCGCCGTGTATTTATTCTCAGACGTCACGTTTGACTCAAATGCCCAGACAGCAACCGTTGGCACTGGTGGGCCGTGATATGGGATGACGTCTATTCAGCGCTGGAAGAATACGGCGTGAATGTTGTAGGGGCGAAAGTCATTGGCGTCGGTGGAGGTATGAACGTCACCAAATGATTCAAACGTGATATAACATTTTGTTATTTTATCAGGATATTCGTATCTGACAAACCAATATGGGCTGGCAATTGACAACGTGGCAGCATACGAACTTGTTTTGCCTAATGGCACAGTAACTACAATCGCCAGCTCCAACGACCCAGATTTGTTCTTCGGTTTGCGGGTATTTTTTTGTTATCTAGATTGTCGAGGTTTTGAATTCTCATGCCACTGTGAAGGGAAGTCTCAATAACTTTGTGCGTAGTCCTATGAAGAAGTACCATATGAAATACTAGACTAACCCCCTCCCCTCCCCGCAGGGAATTGTTACCCATGTTACTCTCAAAACGTATCCTCAACCTCAATTTTGGGTGAGACGTCCCCCAACGTATTGTACAGCACCGTGACAACTATAAACAGGGTGGACGTATCTCATGCAGTGAAGATCAACTCAGCGCAGCAAACACTGTCATCGCCGCGTTCACGGCGAACGTTACAGATCCCAAGGAATCGATATATAGCACATAACTATTTCTCTGGATGCGTAGGTCTATTCCCAAGGCAGTCTACATAGGGTCACAGGTTAACGGGCTGCTGCGTAGCCTGTCCTGTCGAACATGTTGTTCTATGACGCACCTACTTGCTCCGAAGGTATCTTCGATGACTTCTTGGCGATTCCACACATCGATAAAGACATTTCTACCCGGTCCTGCGTATCCTTTATCCAAGCTCTCCCGTTGAATGGCACATCTGGCCTTAAAATCTGGGTTCTATGTCTGGGTTCTACTCACTTCGAAACAGAGTCGTGTTCAATTCCATAGCGATTGAGGAGTGGACGAAGTCCTTGTTGAACGACATTGCCAATGAGACCCTCGTGAGCGTCCTATGTTTTTATTTAGGTCGTCTACTAAGTAATGCAAGCGGCTAGCTCTACAGCGCTAAGCTGGCAAATGCCAGTGCGAGTATAGCATCTTACGCCGTGGACCCTTACCTTGATTCTATCTACAACCACGTCGATACACCATCTGCGTATCCGGATTCACGTAGACGAGGCTACTCATTTCTGGAGCTATACTACGCATGGATAAATCCAAATAACGACGACCTCGTATATGACACCGTTGCTACCAGTTCCAATCATATGGAACAGGTAGCGATCACCACTGGGCAGGACGTTGGAAATGTGGTTGTGTATCCTAACGAAGCATCTCCTTCCACACCCTTAGAGGATATCTACGGAGAGAATCTGGCGCGTCTGCAGGATATCAAGAAGGCTGTTGATCCAGACAATGTAATGGGGCTCGCTGGAGGGTGGAAATTGTAGATGGGAAATGAAATAGGCAGTACAACCATAGACGCGATGTCATATCAAAATGATGCTTGATCTGAAATATGATTAAAGTGGATATAGGGATGGAAAATATACAAAGGTGTGTCCTTCAGATGGGTAGCACGAAGCAAGAACAAAACAATTCCATGAAATATTGACAAGCAATTTGGTATCTTCACCTTATCTGGCTCACTCGTTTTGTGCATCTCAAAGTCCAGTTTGCGACTGCCCGTTGCCGAGCATATACAAATCCCTGAACTCTGCGACCAAGTCGATGGGTGCTGTTTTGTGTTAGTACGTTCTGCGGTGCAAAATATGCACACGCACAAGCTCCGTGGTTTCAGGACGATCCTCATTGAGAATGCATCTTCACCGTCACCATCTGGTTGAGTAGTCAACGATAGCTGGAGGACTCAAGTTAACAACTCACAGTATCCGACCTCTTTCCTGTGGATTTTGAAGCCAAGTTTCTCACTGTACAGAGTGAAGGCAGCTCGATTTGACTTGCGTACGTGGAGTTGAATGTACTCTATGTTGTACGATTCGATCATAGCCTTCTCTGGAGGTAGTGCGGATTAATTTTTGGCGTCAAATCAGATAACGTGAGTCAACGAACTCGAAAGCAGCATCAATCGCTTCGCGAGGCCTAGCCTACGGTATGTTCGGAGTACGGATAGAGAGTTGACATGACCGACTTGCAACCAAGGGTATTCTTCATCTGGCTCTCTGTAGGAGATTATTGATTTAGTCATAGACACATGTGTATAACTTTGACCCACATTGAAGAGAGCACATAGCCCACTACGCGCCCACTGCTGTCCTCTGCAAGAAACGAAATTTCTGGCCATGTTATGAAGGAATAGGCCCCTACAGGTCTAGCGATGGGAATGGCATTTTCACAGAACCAAAGGAGACCCACAAAATCTCATGTGATAGTTCTCAGGGAGGTTGTGCAAGTTGCATTGCTGTATCTTGGTGAGATCCTTCGGCTGAGCGCCACACGATCGAGTCATAAGGACAGTGTTGAACGCAAGGCTCAGCATGCGTGGAATCAAGAAGGGGAACCAAGCGCACCTCTGCTCTTCGAATGTTCATCTAGATTTTGGAAAGTAGGAGGTATGTCGCAGGACGCGAACGCTGGAGACTGCCCTGGGTTGCCGGAGGTGCACGTGTCGGTGCAGGCTGTAAACAGGTGTTTACACAGCTTAGCGCCTGTGCTCGTAACCCCACTGACGCATGGGCGCCTTCGTCGTCGGCGTTCATTTCCATTGCTGTGGTTAAGGTTTGCGCGTGTGTGGACCGTATTAGGATTACATAATAATTCTCACTACCAATTACATGATAAGTACTTAGTAGTACTTGTCCGGATCTTCCAACGTCGAACAGGATCACAGTACTAGTGCTATCTCAATGCTTCTGACGGGCACATGGTCAAGGAGAATCTCAATATTAATCGACCAGGCTAACCCCGACACGGACGAATTGAACTCATCGAACCTCAAAGCAAGAACGTCCAACTTTCGCTAAAGTATTTGACGCACACGACCCACGGCGGACTCCCTTTGGATGGCTGACAGAGTCGCCTGCCCTACCAATGCGAGCTTCAAAACACGGTGCCAGGTCTGTACCGTAAATAACGTGCGAAGGAAGTTGAGAGGGTCGCCGGTTGAAATTAAAGATTCTACAAAGTTCGGATTTCTGTAAGTTACAAAAATGATTACCGCAACTGTCGTCATTTACTAAACAAACAGCTGTTGTAGAAGGAAGTATATCCCTGTGCTGTCGAATCTATGCTCCGGCCAGGGATGGATTGAGAAATTCACACATAAGCACGTCTTTGCGCCCTACGCCTTCAGATCCCTGCAATTCGCTGGAGGCGACCCCATTGTAGTCTAACACGCAAATATTGCGCTACCCAGGTCAGTGCAAGAAGCACAGGAACTTCTACTAGCGGCCCAATAGTAGCCGCCAACGCCTGATCTGACCCCACTCCATACACGGCGATCGCTACTGCAATCGCAAGCTCCTACGCAATCCACTATTTTAGTACATCATTCAATAAAGCGACCTGGAGATACGCACGAAATTGTTACTTCCTGCGGTAAAGGCCTGCACCACTGCCATTTCATACGCGAAATCACCATTGTCTGTATTTCCTTTGCGAAATGCCCGGTGAGCAAGAAAGAACATAAGCGCGAAGGTTGACGTCCACATAATGACAAAGTACAGGATCATCGGTACGAATACCCGGAAAACAGGTCCAAGATTCTGTACGATATGATGTCCTTGGTATGCAAACATAACAATGATGGTGTACAGGAGACCGATGAGAGCGAGAGGGGAAAATCGTGGCGCAAAAGTCTTGTCAAAGAATTCCCTTGATTTCAATCGAATAACTGCGAAGCGCGTGATGACACCAGCAACGAGAGGGATTCCAAGGTACTGTTGAATTGTTAACGCAATAATCATTCTTATACTCAGGCAACTCACGATGAGAACCGAGATTGCCACCGCACCGTAGGCGAGATGAACACCCTGCTCACTGTGTCCAATGATGTTCACAAACAAGACCGCATAGGGTGAGTAGAGTATGATTTGGAGCACCGAGTTGACAACGACGAGAATTGCACAATATTCGCCATCCCCCCCGGCCAACTGATTCCACACCATGACCATGGCAATACAACGAGCGAGCCCGACGAGGATCACGCCTGTCCTGTACGTCGGGAGGTCAGGAAGCGTGGCCCATGCGAGACCTAGCATAATAAGGGGGCCGATGATCCAGTTCAAAATCATGCTGATTCCCATGTGCATCCACAGACGTTTGGACAACAGTATTCGCGAAAGGGCCTCATATTTGACCTTGGTGAGGATAGGCCACATCATAACAATGAGCCCTATTGCAATAGCTTTAATTTTGTGAGTAATATTCACAACACGCCACATCAGTGCGCTTACGAACGGAGACACTGTGGAACTTGACGGTGTCGAACGCCTGCTGCACGCCAGGTACAAACTCACCGATAACTACCCCGATGAGCATACATATCAATATGGCCGGCGTCACCAAGCGGTCTAGTATACTGAGCTTCTGAAACAGTGCTGTACTGCTGTCAAAAGAGGGGAAAGGTGGTGTCTCAGTGAAATCACTGTACCTTTGGGTGCCACCAGATCATGGTGACCGTTCTCCTGAGCTGCTTCTAGAGTGTGAGGAGACGAGCGGTCTGACGAAGGATCCCGCGACCTCGAAGGTTGCTTGTTTGATTTCCTTTCTTCCTTTTCCATGTTGGCGTAGGTAAGAGGGTTGAGGCCTAGGATCCATCTTAAAGCTCGACAGCCCCAACTTTTTAATGGATCCCCCGATTTTGAATATCGACTTAAGTCGGACCGAATAAGTATCAAAATCAAAAAGGTCTATCTTATTATGTAACCAATAAAGCTGGTACTTACTATATGTCGTAATAGAGTGTTTTTGCTAAGTCAAATATCAAGGCCCTCGGCCAATTAGCTTGCACGCACGTGAGCAAAATTTCCTTTCCTGTCAGATAAATTACTTGGCAAAAACACTCTAATCCTGAGTTACATTTGTAACGTAGTCAGCCGCAGCTAATTGATAGTTCATCGTTCTTCTTGCAGTGATGAGTTCGACACTGAGATGTATATGCCAGAGGGTGGATAATGTTCTGTGTGTCCTGATCTATTACAGAATGTTTGCTAACTTCGACTCCGCGGAGGAGAAGACTTTGTCCAGCGAAAGTGAAGCGCGACTTCATGATCGAAATGAAAGCACTCGAGTCGAACTGGCAAAACAAATGATATAGAAACTATTACCTTGTGACTAAGATGAAACACAACTCGGACCGTCGCCACGATGGTCGCGTGTCTGGCTTCTAATCAGTTCTCGACACGAGCAGAAAACAAGCTGCGCCGTGGCACGGCGTATTTGTCTCCAACTTTGCGGCGGAGAGGAGGGTGAGGAAGATCCAGATAAGGTGGAGGCTGATTTGGATGAGGTCAGGTTGCCGCACGCCTTAGGACAGTATTAGAATGACGTAGTACACACACTCGGGTATGACCGTGACGTGGCACATCAGAGAGGCGTTGTGGCGTTGTTGTGGCACGATGTCAACCAAATCATGCAAAATCAGGACTTTTGGTGATGGCTCCACTTATCAGGCAAGTTGCTCAGACCAGTTATTACCAGGGCCTTGGCAGATCTAAGCCGACGCTTGGATGGACGTCAGTACTGGGATTTGGACGTGGATTTCGTTTTTCGAAAATGAAATCAGCTTTGGTAGATTTAGGATGGATTTCGGCTTGTCAAGCGGCAACATTCGGCGAGGTGAGTCGGACTCTGGAATATGCACAATGTGACTTACACACGACGGTCTTGTTTACTGTACGATGCGACTTGGTCCTCGTTTACTGCCTATAGATCACTTGCCCTGAACCATGTCAAAACAAAGGTATCTCCGGGAGTACAATGTGCCTACCACACCAAGCAAAACTTCACTGGTAGTAGGCATCAGGTCCAGGTCATCATCTGATTCAGAGGAGTCATCGGAGCTTGAATCAGAAGAACCAGAACTAGAAGAAGACATGGGATCAACGAACTGCCAGAAGAGCTGCAATGTATGTCTTGAACACTGATTCAGCAACCTTCTGGTGCTCAGTTTGAAAGGGCATGGTGTTTCCAAAACAGTTTTCAAGTATCCTATGCTAACCGTTGTATTGCGATAATTCAAACTCCGACGCGGCAAGCACTTCGGTGAGCGAAAACAGTTGGTGTCAAATCGAAATCAGGTCGAAATCGAGGGATGTCAAAGTTGAAATCGAATTTCGACGTTTTTGAGCATCCAAATCCAAGTCTAAATCCACGTCCAAATTGCACCCAAATCGGCCTCGAAATCCAGCTTTGAACTCCCCTAATCAATCAGAGACAACATACTGCTCAGTGGTGTGTCAAAGATGGCATAATTATTGTATGAAGCTTATTATTCTCACCAATGGCTGATTGGTGGAGGTGAGCTGCACTATCGTGAACAGCTTGTTGCATAATTCCGTCCGAAGCGGGACAGGTCCATGCAAAATAGATGAAGTTCGATGGAAGGGGTCCGAGAAGGCGGCTACGCTGACGGAATGGTGCTGTGGCCAAATATCGACGAAAAAAGCGAACGATTCGGTATCATAAAAGATGAGCCATGCACCGGAGTGAGCTAGTGACTGTCCCAGAACTATATGAGTAGAGAAGTTCACTTATCAATGGAATAACGGAGGTAAGAAAGATAAGTCGGGGGAACGGAATGGGGGCTATGTCTGCTTTAGTCCGCTAATAACATATATGTTACAGAATCGTACATTCTAGAGGTATCCCATTGCCTAAGTCCATGAGGATGACGCCACGGCGCACTACCATGACAATACGCGAAACCGCACATTAGCTGGCAAGATATGAGCACTCATGAGCCATACCTACCGGAAATGACAAACATTAAGTAATAGACAGGTGATAGAAATCGAGGATACGAACATTATACAGCCAGTAGTTTGACTGGTCGCAAATCTCGCCGCGGAAGAAAAAGTAGCGAAGCCCGACCCAAGAGCCCATAGAAACAAAGAGAATACTACAGAGAGGCCCCAGGCTCCAAAAGGAGACAAGTGCAAAAGAAAGTAATGGAAGTACACAAAGCATATAGATACGAGATCCTTCGGGCGCCACAATCGGCAGAGTTCGGCGACCTAACCTGCGGTCTCCATTAACGTCTGCAAAATCCTGCGCATGAATTGTCACGAGTATGACAAGCGCGCTGCAGGAAAGTGCGGTTATGCTCGTTCCGTCAAGCGAAGATCCCCCTGCTAAATATCAATCTGGTCAACATATTAGCATCCTAGATGCACAATTACCTACACATAATCAATGTAGAACCGAGTTTCAAAGGTTGCATAGCCTCCTACGTTGCACAAATTCTTGAAAATGGGATGGTGACTGAGATGAAAATCGTCGTGCGCGATCATAAGCCCCGTCAACACCGCACTAGTTGTAAATACAATTAAGCTGAAAAGTGACGAAAGACCCAAGCAGAAAATACAAGTCCCCAGCGTAAGACACGAGAATCTTTGACGCTAATGCGCCCAGACGGCAGAGGACGCCATGGTTTATTCACGACATCTTCATGCGCAGAGTAGGACTGGTTAGAGACGTTGAATTGGAAGAGATGGAACCACAGCCAACACAGAGAGTAAGACAGGGCTAGCGGGTTGTGATGGGGAGATACAACGGTTGCAAATACCATCTGCCACGGAAAATTCAGCCTCTCGCACTAGTAATCATTGCCGGAATGCATACCACTGGGAGGATGATTGTCTTGAAGTCAGATCTCGTGAAAAGCCAAGCAGTCTCGAAGTGGTGCAGCGCACTGTGCAAAGTGGCCGCTGTTACACTCGACATGGGTATTTCGGAGTCTGTTCCACCGCTCATAATATACTGTAATGCTGCTACTGAGTTCAAAGGGGAATGTTATGGGAAGACGGAGAAACGAATCGTGTTGCTGATAGACACGAAGATGGAAAAACGGTAATGAAGGCTGAGTCTTGAGGCTTTTGTCGTCGAGAGGTTCTGTGGTATGTGGAGTGTGAGTCGTCATTTTGATTCTGCTGCTCTGAGCCGTGGAATCAGTGTCTAGGATTCTGCTATCGATATTAGAGTACAAGCGTCGAAGTAGGTTTTTCGAGGTTTCTAACTAGTCTGAATGGAGAGTGGTAGCATGTGGAACAGTTCATCGTTCTTCTTGCAGTGATGAGTTTCGACACTGAGATGTATATGCCAGAGGGTGGATAATGTTCTGTGTGTCCTGATCTATAGAATGTTTGCTAATTTCGATTCCGCGGAGGAGAAGACTTTGTCCAGCGAAGGTGAAGCACGACTTTGTGATCGAAATGAAAGCACTCGAGTCGAACTGGCAAAACAAATGATATAGAAACTATTACCTTTTGACTAAGATGAAACACACCTCGGACCGTCGCCACGATGGTCGCGTGTCTGGCTTCTAATCAGTTCTCGACACGAGCAGAAAACAAGCTGCGCCGTGGTACGGTGTATTTGTCTCCAACTTTGCGGTGGAGAGGAGGGTGAGGAAGATCCAGATGAGGTGGAGGCTGATTTGGATGAGGAACGACATGCTCGAACGAGAGGGTTATGGTGCAGTCTAATTAGTACTATATGTGGTTGGTTGTATTGATGTACTACCCATGGAATAGCGAAGCTAATATCAGTTATAACCATGATGATAATGTCATATCAGATCGATGCTGACGCATCAGCTACCTCGCTGTCAGGTTGCCGCACACCTTAGGACAGTATTAGAATGACATAGTACACACACTCGGGTATGACCGTGACGTGACACATCAGAGAAGCAACGTTTAGATTGCTCTGGGGTACGCTGAGAGCAAAAAAGGAAATTGCGGCATGTCGGCGGCAGGCACGTCCCCCGAAAATCGCTTAGGCGGGATTTCACAACTGACGGCAGTCTTGAGTGGTCGTGACTTTCGAGGTGCGTTGATCCTCTGTGCTGACACCCTAAAAAACTACACTGATTGCCTCTGCAGGTCTCTGCAGGTCTCGTGTTCAGTGGCACGGCTTGTGTGCACTGTTGAAAATGAGCCTGTGTGCTCGTTCGAGGCCTCATCCCAACTGCCGTCAGAGCGCTGGCTTCTCTCGCACGTCAGAATGCTCAGGCGAGCCCGTTTGGTAAGTTTACGATATGTCCAACTTATTTGTGAGCTAACAATAGACATCATGGGCAGCCTCAGACACCGAGGTTCCAAAACACTGTGCCCCACGAACTTCTCCTCCCATTAATGTTCATGGGGCACGGTCTTTTTTGCTGTATGTTCCCTTTGCTCTCCCTTTGCTGCGTGCCCCATGAAAAACCGGAGCCGGTGTGGGGAACGTACCCACTGTAGGCCCGTAACCCGCGATTATTGACGACTCTACAAGTGACTGTCCGTGTCATCCATCCGCATTACTCATTACCCATCCGTCCGTCATCCATGTCGTCCGTTACCTGTCCGTCATACGTCCGTCGTACGTGTCATCCATTACCCGTCCGTCATACATCCGTTGTACGTGCCATCCATTACCAGTCCGTGTCATCCGTCCGTCATCCGTCCCATCTGTGTCACCCGTCCGTCGCACGGAACACCCGCGGACCCATCGTATTACCTTTCTCTAGCTTGCGCATCCGCCGCACCCGTCCTGTCCGGTCCCGTCCATCGTCCGTCCTTACTGGTGAGTACCCATTATGCTCGATATACCACTAACATGTTGATATCCCTTACCCTATACACGCGCGCGCTTCCGTAGTCAAAGCGGACCCTTATCGCACGACCCAGACCTGGTCATATTAACCTAGGGTTCGTCGGATCCCAATCCTATATATATACAAAATGACTACCTATGTAGATTTTTACCTTTTGTTATTGATCCCATCATTCCCACTTCGAGAGTACTTCTCTAGTACTCCACTCGCTGTTTCCTAGACTCTGAATCTATTGTTGATCAACTCTGAGTCATCCGTCTATCGTCCGTCCGTCGTCCGTCTGTCATCCGTCTGACTAGGAGCAAGTACCAATTGAAACCTGGTCCGACTTCGCCCAGTTTTCGTCTTATAGGCTCGTAGTTCATTCTCCTTCTCGTTATCCTGTCCGTGTGCTATCTGCGATCGACCCGCTTTTTCTCGCGCATTGTTCCCGCGCCCGTCCGCACTTACGCACTTGCGGATTCCTCGTCCTATCAAGGATAGGATCGACTCGGGTCGTTAGACAGAGTCTAGTCTTTGCATCTCCTCGCATTTATCGAGGATCGCTGCCCAGTAGCAATCCCCTTAGGATGAGTATAACTCTCGGACCATAGGAACATATTGACTACTCTTAGCATCCATATTTCCTCACCCACACCGGTTGCATTCATGGGGCACGGTACTCAATTAGGAATGGTATGTTTTTTTTCTTTTTTCACTTCTCACCCGTTCACCCAGTCACTTACCTGCTCTGTCACTTCCTACAGCTCTTGGCAGCCGTCTGATCCGTCACGGATCACGGCGGCTCTGTCTGCAGAGCTCCGTCTTCCTGTCTTCCACCACCACCCACACTCTCTTGGCTGCCGCCACGCACCATCTTCCACGCCTACTTGCCCTGTGCTTCCTCTCACCTGGCGTGCACAGCTACTGCGCACCTTCCTCCTTGCACACCATGGACACCACGTGCTGTCAGGACCTGCCGGGACACATAATTGCATGGGCACGGGGAAGTCCCCACTGTGCATGCTGTCTCGTGGTTCGTAAACCCGTCCTATTGCCTGCCGAACGTGTCGCTCCTTGCCGCTGCAACCCACCCTTTTGTGTCTGAGCCACCTCGCACGCGTTTTCGAGGTATGTGACTCTTTTGAACTTCGGTCTAACGGTACTCACCAGAATACACCCAGGGTGACCTGTGCAGTCGGCAGCCAAGCAAACCAGTGGTCTTTTTTACATAGCCTGGTAGCTGGAGTTTGTCTTCACGGTATGTGTCTCCTTCTTCGATGTTCCCGCTGCTTCCCTTGCAAAATGATTTTCTTTGCTGCTGGACTTCCCCAGCAGCGATTTTTAAATTATTTTTTGCTATTATGTAAACAATTAGCTACCTTAGCAAGTTGTTGCCTCTTGCTGCCGCTTTCAACGACGAGAGACGAGAACTGAGTTGACCTCTCTTGGGACAGACTACTGCAATGGCATGGAAGCCTCAATTGACGACCAATGTCC